>CBVK0101645637.1:0-11664 GCA_900067695.1 Picea abies
ATAGAAAAGATACAATGGAACACACACACACACACACACACACACACACATATCACATATATATTTTTACCCAGGAAACCCAAACCGGGAAAACCAACAACCTGTTTAGAGCCCCACCTCTAATCTTCATTTCATAATCCATTTCATTTTTTACAATACAATATACATATAGGATCCCACAACATATAAAACCCTAATACATTTACCTATATTAGTAAACAATCCTGATTCCTTAACCGAAATTAGAAAACCATCAGCAAAAACCATGTGCCCAAAATCCACCAAAAATGGACGCAAAAACCACAAAAAATGCATGCAAAAACCACCCAATTGTTTTTGGGGGGTCTTCCGCCCTTGAACCCTCTATCCCTCCTTGCTCTCATTTTAGTGTATATTACATGGGACCCATATTGAAAATAATATAACACATACTTGACATTCTCCCACTTGTTGGTTTGTTTGCTTACAGAGGGTTATGACATTACATAGTCAACAATCCAGGGGAAAAATTCCCATAGATCGTATACACCAAGTGGACTTATCAGTTCTCATAGATTTTTTAAATGAATCTGCAACATTCTCCAAAGTTTCCACCTTCATTAGCAACACTTTCTTTCTTCAACCATGTCTCTCACAAAGTGATATTGAACATCAATATGCTTTCTTTTTGAATGATAAGTCGGGTTCTTCGCCAAGAATATTTCACTCTGACTATCACAATCTATCCTTACAACTTTCTATACCAACCCAATACCTGAACATAATCTCTATAACCATACCATTTCCTTTCTTCCATGAGTGGCTGCCATGTATTCAACTTCTGTAGTTGATAGTGCCACTATATATTGTCTTTTTCTCATCTAACTGATTGCTCCTCAAAATAAGTTAAGTACATACCCTCTTGTAGATATTATGTGATCTAGATCTCCATCCCAATCTGCATCAAAAAACCCATGTATGTCTAACACTTTGTCCAATATTAGTCTTGGAAGCACAATGCATAACTCGTAGTGCCATGCAAATACCTAAAAACCCTCTTTACTGTTGTCCAATTCTCCTTCCATGTTTTCACATACACCTACTCAAAACTCCCACTGCATGTGCAATATCTAGTCTAGTACAAACCATTGAATACGTCAAACTACCAACCACAGTCACATACATAACACGATACATGTCCTCTTCCTCTTCCCATGTCTTGGGACACTGATCCGTAGATAAATTTACACCTATAGGAATAGGAACATTAACCAGTTTACATTCCTACATATTCAACCTTTGCAATATTGTCTTGACATTTTTCCTTTGATTTAAGCAGAGTTTCCTATTTTCCCGATCTATTTAAATTTCCATGCTTGAAATTAATTTTTAGTAATAATATCCTTCATGTCAAATTTAGAGGACAAATGGGTTTTTTTACATCTTGGATAATCTCCTTGTCATTTCCTATCAATGACATATCATCAACATACAAGACCAAATAAATAAGAATATCACTAACTAATTTGAAATACACATAATGTTTCACTTTGCTCCTTGTGAAGCCAATTCCTAACATATAAGTATCAAATTTTTGATATCACATCATTGTTGATTACTTTAACCCATACATGGACTTTTTCATCATCCATACTAGCTCTTTCTTTCCCTTCACTACAAAACCTTATGGTTTCTTCATGTAGATTTCTTCTTGTATATCCCCATGTAGGGATGATTTCTTCACATCCATTTGTTATACTTCAAAATAAAACGTAGTAGAAACAAATAAAATTAATCTAATAGATGTTAAATTGGCAACATGAGAAAATATTTCACCAAATCCAATTGCCTTTATGTGGGATTAACCTTTTGCTACTAGTTGAGCTTTGTATTTCTCCACTTTACCTTTTGTATTCAACTTCTTAAACACCCATTTTATTCCAATGGGTTTTCTTCTATTAATCAACTCCATTAGATCCCAAGCCTCATTATTGTCCAAGGCTGCCATTTCTTAAACCATGGCCTTTTCCCATAGTTTTCCATCTTATGAATCTAATGCCTCCCTAACAGTTCTAGGATCATCATTAGTAATAGACAAATAAAATTTGAACAAAAATCAGGTGGAGTATAAATTTCTAGTTTCCTTCTTTCTCTAACCGATATCCTCAATACTGGAGTACGAGTGTCTTCTTATTCTTGTTCTTGTTCTTCTATAGAGTCTGATTCATTTTCCTTCAATTCAAAACCCGTTTTATTTGGTTCTTCCTCCTTTGGTAGGACTTCTTGTTTGAAAACATATTTGATTTCTTTAAACACCACATCTCGACTATACACTTCCCTTTTAGTTTCTAGGTTCTAAATATTATAACCTTTCATACCATATTTATATCCTATAAAGATACACTTTTCATCCTTTTTATCTAGATTACTCCTATTTTCCTTTGGAATGTGAACACAAGAATCACAGCAAATACCCTGAGATGTGTCAGAGATGGTTTCTTACCAGTTCATACTTTGTGTGGATTCTTTTCAATCAATATTGATGAGGGTGATCAAATGACCATGTAACATGCAGTACCTATTGCCTCTACCAAGAATTCCTATCCTAACCTAGCAACACTAAGCATGCACCTTTCATTTTCCATCAACAAAATGTTCATCCTTTCTACAACTACATTCTTCTGAGGTGTATATGGAGTATTCTTCTACCTTGCTATACTGCACCTACAAAATTCTTTGAATTCATTTTCATATAAATCTCCACCATTATTCGTACTCAAAACCTTAATTCTTTTCTTTGTTTGATTCTCCACAAGAGACCTAAACTCTTTAAACCTGTCAAAGACTTCATATTTCTTCCTGAGGAAATATATGCATGTATTCCTCAAGAATTAATATATAAATGAGACATAGTACACATATTTTACTAGTATTGGAACTGTCACAGGTCCAAACATATCACTATGCACCAACTGTAAAATTCTCTCTGCACTCGTTCCACAAGAGGGGAATTTTACCTAATTCTTCTTCCCATATACGCTATGTTCATAGAAATCAAAATCTAGAGAGAATTTAGACATACCTTCAACCATACCTTTACCATGTAGTAGTAGAGAGAATTTAGACATACCTTCAACCATACCTTTACCATGTAGTAGTTGAAGGCCCTTCTTTCCAATATGCCCCAATCTTTGATGCCAAAACATAGTCTTGTCTCTAGAGACTGTAGGAGTTTTTTCTTCTTCAGCTCCAATATTAGGAACAATGGAACTATTGCACCCATCACTAATAGTGCTTCCCTTCAGCTTATATAGAGTTCCAATATGAACTACCTTCAATAACACCATTTTTCCTCGAACCATCCTGTAGGTTTCTTTCTCAAACACTATTTTTTCCCCTAAATCGTCCATTTCACTTACATAAATCAAATTTATGGAAATTCCTGAAATGTGTAGAACAATAGGAAGTGTTCTAATCCTTCCACCCATGATCTTCAACTTGAATTTTCCTCATCCTATGTTTTTGGCTGTCGATTCATCACCTAGGAAAACATCACCTCCATCATACTTTTCATAATCATAGAACCACTCCCTATGAGGATTCATGTGAAAGGATGCACCTGAGTCAACCATCCATGCCTCATGATCTTCATGTATTCTTGAAGAAGCCAAGTACAAATCCCTCCCTTCTTCTGTGGAGTTTTTTTCTTTTGTAGAAGGAGCATCATCATATCCCTTCCCTCTCTCAACAATTTTGGATCTACATTGCTTCTTGTAGTTCCCTTATTTTCCACATCTCCATCATACCTTTACAAACTTTCTGGGATATTTAGATCCACCCTTAGATTTAGATATCCCACTTGAGAACTTAGATCTATTTCTTTCCTAGGAGTTTCCTCTTGCAAATAATTCTTTTGTGCTCTATCCTTCCATGTTCTTCTACCTCATCTCCTATGACAATAAGGATGAGACAACATAATTGAAACTTAAAGTAGTTTTATTAATACCTATGGCCAGAACTAGAATATCACACGAGTCTAGTAAAGAGCACAATAAATTGATACATTTGTCTCCATAAGAAATATTAATATTAATAGATCATAGCTTACTCACAAAAATATTGAATGCGTTCAGATGCTCTGTCATAGATTCTCCTTCTTTCATCCTCAAGTTATGCTTCTTCTTCCATAGGAATAATTTATTTACCAAGGAATTATACTGATACAAACTCCCCAACTTATCTGATAAGGCCTTGGTTGTAGTTTCCCTTGACACATTCAATAATGTTGAATATGAGAGACACAACTGGATTGTGATCTTTGCCTTCTGATCCAATGTTTTCCAGTCTTCTACTGACATCCCTATAGATGCAGTACCTATATTGAACATGATCCATTGATCTTTGTCTACCAAAAAATATTCAATCTTAAGATTCCATAGCTCAAAACATTTCCCCTTAAATTTGTTGATCTCTATTTTCAATTGTTTTCGATTTCTTTCCACCTGAAGAATCAATACTACAGATCTCCCACTATTACAAGACTTATCACAGACCCAATCCAAACCCTTAGCCTCAAAGGTGTCCCCCTAAATCCAAAAACATCTCGAATACCAAATGTATATTTTGACCTTGTACAATTATTTAATGCAAACATATTCTCAATGAAAACAAAAAATATACAATGGCACACACACACATTACACAAATATTTTTACCCTAGAAACCCAAATTGGGAAAACCGACAACTTGTTTAGAGTTGCACATATAATATTATATTCATCATCCATTTCATTGTTTACAATACGATATACATGTAGGATCTCGCGGCATCCAAACCCCTTATACATTAACCCGTTATTGGATAAACATTTTCGATAAGTTTGGTTGAGTTTTGGGATGTGCACCATAGTAATTCAAAGAATAAAAGGAAGTTAGAATATGGAATAGAGTGCACGACGGGAGAAAATTTTAAGGAGCCAAAGTGCATGATAGGAGGAAATGTGATGGAGCGACGTGAAAAAGGAAGAAAGTAGTTAGTATTTTTGGACATTTTGTCCACATTGTAATGAGCTTAGCCTCATTTTGATGTATAAATATGTAAATGGTCTTTTGGTAGAAAGGTTCTAGGGGTTGGACAAATGAGAAATTCTTAGTGTTATTTGGAATTAGTCAAGTTTTGGAAGAATTTTTGAGGTATGACTGAGGATCGAGGCTTGCACTGCATCAAAACGGCTAGGTAGGTTTGGTTATTGTTATTGTTGCATATTTTGTAGTGCATTGCACAGCTATAAGAAGATCATAAATGAATAATATAAGAAGCCATTCGTTGTGGACATAGCCCAATTTGGGTGAACCATGTTAAACCCTTGTGTCATGATGTTTTGTTTTGCATGTTATGATGTTTACTGTTACTGTGCAATGATGATAAATTATTAAGTATGTTGAATGTGTTATTCATATATGATGTTATAATGACATGCACTGAAGTAACTAGTGAATGAATGTATGCCAAGTAAAGTAATGTCACACACATGGTATGTCGCATGATAAGTAACTGATAATTAATGGAAATTGCACACATGAGTAAATAGTTAGTAAATACATGTTGAATGCCTCACTTCCCCTCATCACTACAGAACCTTCATTCATGCAACCCCTCTATATGCCTCGGGTGAGACTTCACTTGCTTGCAGGTGATGCTGAAAGGACTGATGTCTAAGGGTTTTGTTGGTATATTGATGATTAAGCATGGGTCTTCCCACTATGCTCCAACAAATGGTTTTGTTGTTGTGACCAAGAACTATAATTGAGGGGAGTTTTTTGGAGGCAAAATAAGGAAGAGATCACTGAATATATAGATAGGAAGAAACAATAGTTTTCTAGAGAATAAAATAAGAAACCACGTCTCAACGACGAACAATAGTTGCAAAGGTATGTGTTCATAGATATTCATAAAATATTCTCTGGTGAATTTCTAATAATTTTGACTGAATGGTTAGAGATGTTGGTGGAGAATGTTGGAATATATCAAGCTGAAGCTCCGAGACATTGGACCCCTGAGTTGATCAGACAGTTGGATATAATAAGTAATAAAGTTTCTCGTGTAGTTGATTTATGGTTGAATAGTATATTGGGGGTTACATTACAGAATTTGAAATATATTGTACCCAGTCTTATAGTGTCATGGAGAGGGACTTTTTCAAGGGTTTGTTGTACCCAGTCTTATAGTGTCATGGAGAGGGACTTTTTCAAGGGTTTGTATGAAAGATATCTAAACACATTGTCTACCTGGATAAAGATGTTGTTGTGCGACAATAATTTTATGAAGATAGAATTTGACTGCTAAGCAGCTTCACAGACATAGGGGGATTGGGGGATGACCAGAGGATAGTCTGAGAGAGATGAATAAGGATTGAATGGATTGAGGATGCCGAGAGAGTAATATAGTGACTCATACAGAGAGATTGTACTATTGTGTTGTGGAAAAAGGATTAGGTATAGTAAGAAGGATATTATGGCTAAGAGGGAAGAGAAACACATAGTGTTTGAGAAAAGAAACCCCTATGCAGTACTTCATATCACACCATACAGAGAAAGGAAATAAAAAGAAAATGATCCTTGGTGAATTCTAGTAGAAGAAGGAAGTCCATATTAGTTCGAAATCTGTGTCGAACCCACGACCCCATGTGTGTCACCCAGTTCTGAAGAAGAAACTGGAACTTTTCAAGAGAAATTGTAGATAGTGGAGGAAGTCAGAATAGTGGAAGTAGCACAACGAACTATATTAAATTAGCATCATTGAAGGTAAGTACTAAATAAAATACAATTGTAGGAATATAACATACATTAAGATTTCTTGAATTCCAAGGAGCGGGGTCAAAAGACCCAAAGAAAAAATTGCTTGTATGCAAAACGATATGGATTGGGAATCATGTTTAGGATCAGGAAACAAAGATTTCGCAGTTAGAAACGAAGTTCATAGGTTGCACACTTATGTGGTACATGAAGTATCAAACTACTAAATCGACAGGACAGTCAAGGACATTAGCAGAGATTGGACAAGCTTTGTTAAAGGAATTTTAGAAGCTAAAATCTGAGTCATAGTATATCACAGAGCTAAGAGAAATTAAGCAAGTATAGAATGAGACAGTTTGGGATTATGATTAGAAATTTAAAGATGTGATGGTTAGAGAGAAATTAAGCAAGTATAGAATGAGACAGTTTGGGATTATGATTAGATATTTAAAGATGTGATGGTTAGATTAACCTTTCATATTCGTGATGAACAACATCGAGAATGATTTATTGTGGGTATGTTTCCACACATTCATTGTTCGCTGACGCAGCAAAAGGTCACGTTGCATCCCGAAGAATTAGAAATTGTGATGAAGATAGAAGCATCTCCTGTACGATATGGTGCAGGTACAATCATAGTTGGCTATGCTAAGGATTCAGTTGTTAGAAATATTGAAATAAAAGGAAAATTGTGAACAAGTTTTTTGTATTACATGTAATACAGAAGGTCATCCTAAGGAAGAATCTCCAACATTTGCACAATATATGGTTACAGGAGCACCAAACCCATTGGAAGGAGGAGTAGAATATTTTGAAATATTAAAGACATGGGGCCATCATTCGAATTCTTGCCCATTATTGCAAAAGTACCATATGTATGCCCAAGAATTTTTTCTGTAATTTTTGCAAAACTATAGGACACGATGAGAAAGATTTTCATGCATTCAAATTAATGAGAGAGCACACTTCAGATGTGTATAGAATCCAAGAAGAAATTTCCACAGAAGGAGGGGTTCAATAGTACAATAATCCGATAGGCTTTAATCAGGGTGGACTAGGAGGATTCAATAGAGGTCGAGGTTGAGGTTGATTTGGTAGAGGAGATAGAGGACAAAACATTTTTTATAATTTCAATCAACTAAGACATTTAGCGAGAGATTTATGACTCCCTGTACGACATGAACGTAATGCATATCATTGGACCATGTGACAAAGTATAGTGCTCAACTAATAGTGAAATGGAAGGAAAGAGGGAATCATAATCAGAATCAGAACCAAAACCAGAACATATAGATGATAATAGTCAAGGAGTGTGATAATTATCCCATAATAGCAGTCGTTACTCGCAGAGGAATGAGAACTTGAGAAGATGCGACGAAAAAAATAGGGGTTTAACAATGGATAAGGAAATCAGTTGAGCCCACACCAACATTTAATAGATAGAAAGAGAAAGAGACATATCAGTGAGGGAGAAAGGAAATATTAGGACCTAATTGGATAGCATCAACATCAAAAGTTCCACTAGTATATGATATGATGTCAATTTATGATCGCACTATTCTAGAAAGGTTAGTTGAGAAGGCAAACACTTTGAAATATTTTCTAAAGAGTTTTTTAGAGTTGATGAAGGATGAAACAACATTGAATTCACTTCACGGGATGATCGATCATTGCACCCAAGACATAGAAGTACCTACGACATAGAGAGAAATGAACCTAGTATTGCACAAGAAGAAGACAAATAGAAAAATTAGATTAAGTGTACATATAGGAGATTATGACATGGATACTTTCATATTCGACTTAGGATTAGATGCAAATGTTCTTCCAATAAAGATGTGGGAAATGATGGGGAAACCAAAGTTAGTTTGGTCAATTGTTCAGTTGAGGTTGGAAAACAATAAGGTAATACCGACTAGGAGATTGGTAGGAGTACCTGTTAGCATAGATGGGGTGCGCAGTGTAACCGACTTTGAGGTCATTGATATTGTGGATAATAGTCAGCCATATCCAACATTGCTCGGATTGGATTAGGCATTTGAAAACCATGCGATTATTAACTTGAAGAAGAGAGAAATTATTTTTGAAGGAGGAAGCTTAAAGGTCACTGCACCATTAGACCCCATGGAGGAAAGTAGCTATGTGGAACTCGCGAGAAAATAAATTGATAACATGTATAATATGATCGCATGCATGAATGATTGCATCAATACTACTATAGATGATGCACTTAGTTGGAGAAGAATTAGCTTGTGTGCATCATATTCATAGGAAGGACTTGAACATTGGCAGCACAAGTTGGATGAAGTATCGATTAGAAGATGTGCTCGCATTACTCTCTCTTTGTGATGGATTAGAAAAGAGGTATATGATACACCAAGGTTTGATGGATTAATTGAGGTAAGTTCCTTTGTAAAACAATTTGAGTTACAGATACCCAAACAACAAAGATTATTGGCATTATATGTTTCACTAAGATCAACCCTAGTAAGATGGTGGGCTACACACAAGGAAGGAATAGAGGATTGGAAGAACTATAAAAGGATGACGTAAATCATATTTGGAATAGAAGAAATTACGTACAACTATATAGGGATGATCAATTTGACGTATCATGTTGCCCAGTGTATGCCAATTTGGAGATAGGTGCCAAAGTAGGAATGGATACACAGTTTCATACATACATTTGAGATGACTGCCAAGAATTGGTATCTAGAGATAGAAGTGTACAGAGGGACAAAAGACTGGGAAGATCTCACTTGGAATTTCATGGTAACATTTAGTTTTGAAGTTGAGTCACCCTTAATAGATGCAACTCTACAAGCCATAAGAAATAAATTTTTTTATGGAATAATATAATATAGAAATAATGCATGCATGTAGTGCACACAAAGAATCTGCAACAGTCCATGAACTACTGAAGAAGATCAATAGGAAGAAGATCCAAGAAATGTGCAAGTACTATATAATGAAGGGGAGTGCGTCGTAGTAGGTCCAAAACTTGAATCTGATGCATATGCGAAGCCATTAAGAGTGCGCAAAGTGAATATTGGCACAAAAGAGAAACCTAAGTTTGCAATTATTGGTAACTATTGGAACGAGAAGACTGTTGAAAATATTACAGGCCTATTGTGCAAGTATCAAGATCTCTTTCTAACAACCTTTTCAGAGATGAAGGGGATAGTTGGGGAATTAGGAAAGATGAAGATCTCATTAAAACTAGATGCTAAGTCAGTAAGACATAGACCTTACAAATTAAATCCAAAGTACAAGGAAAAAGTGAAAGAATAGATTGGCAGAATGATAAAATCTGGTATCATTGATCCCATCATAGAGTTTGAATGGATAAGACCCATAGTAGTTCAAGATAAGAAAACAGGGGGTATTCGAATTTGTGTAGACTTAAGGAATTTGAACTATGCCTGTTTACATGACCCATTTTTGACACCCTTTACAGACGAAATGTTAGAAAGCATAGGAGGGCATGAGGCCTACTCATTCACTAATGGTTTTTCAAGATACCGTCAGATTAATGTTATGCTAGAATACATACATAAGAAGACATTTGCGATAGAATGGGGAAGCTACCAATACACAATAATTTCATTCAGATTAAAGAATGCACCTGGTGTGTTTTCTAGAGTAATTTTCGCAGCCTTTAAGGAATTTATTCATAAGTTTCTTGAAGTGTACTTAGATGATTGGATTGTATTTATCCTATTAAAATATCACATAGAAACTCCACAGTAGATGCTCGATAGATGTAGACAATATCAAATATCATTAAATTTGAATAAGTGTATTTTATGTGCATCGTTTGGGATATTGTTAGGTCATGTGGTATGCAAGCATGGTTTGTTGGTTGATCCTGCCAAGATAGAAATAATTGTTAATTTTCCACCACCTGAATCAATGAAATAGTTGAGAGAAACATTGGGTCATATAGGATATTACAAGAAATTTATTAAAGGCTATGTGCAAATTACAGTTGTTGAAACACACACAATTTTGAACTTTTGAGTTTATAGTTTTTCGCCTTCTTAAGATTTTTTTTTAAAATCAAATTCATTGTTGATTAGTTAATAATAAGGCACGTATGACATCCTCTGTTGATGAGTTTCCCCTCTTGATCGAACGATCCTAATAACCTTCGGAGTTCTAGAGCCACTTGAGTTTTAAATAGGTAAGTCTCTAACTGTCGCTTCAAAGCTCTGTGCTTCGGATGTTTCGATAAGTATAAACAATAAAAAACTATGAAACTCTGAAACCCGAAGTTAGCCACTCGTGACTTTTCCTAAACCATTTAAAAACATAAGTCATAGGACACGTGTACCTTTTGAGTCTTTCCTAAGTTGACATGTGGCACCCGTTTTTGACATTTCCACTGGAGGATTCACACATTTCTAAGTAACACGTGGCACCTCTCTTTTCTCGATGCGTCATCCAGAATGATGTCATCTATGCCACGTCACTTCGGGAGATGGTCCTTTGGTAATTTAACACAGAGTGACTTCACGAATCACCGAAGTATCAAAATGTCGAAGTATTGAACATTTCAAAAAGTAAAAGGGTAAATTAAATGTTTAAATAACTAAGTTAATCATGATCAAGAGGTAATTAATGAATTCACAGTTAAGATTTCGGGACGTTTCCCCTGTATTATATTCTAAAATTTCTGAATTCCAAACTTCCGAAATACTTAAAGTTAACGCAATTGATTAAGACTTAAGATCAAATACAAGATAATTAATGACTTCAGAGTTTCGGGCTTTGGGAAGTTTATTTCATGATATATTAAAAATCCTTGAAGTCTGAGCTTCAGAAGAACTTGAAGTTAACGCAAAGTTTTAAACATGATTAATTAAGGTTTTAAAAGAGATTATCCAGAGA
>CBVK0101645638.1:0-12171 GCA_900067695.1 Picea abies
GAGCCACAAACACCGTTAAAACTTGGACACAAGTTTCTGAGATCTTGGATCATGAAATCATCAACTACTCGGAAGACTCCTTTGAAGAAGAAGATGACTCTTATGAAACTAAACTTAGACACATAGCACAGTCATAGCTGCACAATATAGATGCACGACTGAGACTCATGCCTTGTAACGACATGATAAGATGGGCCTTGGAAAATGTTGATGTCCATACAAGGAACATCATCAACCATCAGCAGGTTTCCATCGAATCTTTCCGACCAAAACATCTGCAAGTAATTTATAAACTCTCTGCTAATCCTAAATATACTTACAATGCCACATTCATTCTAGAGTTTGAGCTGCTAATCCTAAATATACTTACAATGCCACATTCATTCTAGAGTTTGAGTAAAAGGAATGTGTCCAATACGCTAGGAGCAGTCACGATATAATCAGGACATGGTGGGGACACCAGAGAAATTCAGAATCGACGCTCATGGTATGTATGCCACAACGTCTTTGGATGCTCATATGGTGTATGTATCCATGATGCTCTGTCATCTATTCGGGAAAAAAATCCCTACGCATTTCTTGGTGGAATGGGTATCCATCATGAGTGAGGTAGCCAAGGGTTACACTTTCAATTGGGATAAAATGTTGCCAAATAAATTGGCCAAGGGAATTGCTGACTATAAAATAGAGAAATCAAAAGGACAACCTAACCCCTTTTACATATCGATATACATCATGGATGCCATCTGTTTCATGACACCTTTCCCCTTGATGAATTGGAATGGGACTCCGACTAGTTCTGAACCCATTCATTTTTATCATTCCAAGCTATGGGGACTCCGACTAGTTCTGAACCCATTCATTTTTATCATTCCAAGCTATGGGAAGAGAAAGCTAAGGATTTATTTTATGAATTTTGTCACAATGTTGTAGTTCATGTTCATATAGCCCTGTATGGTCACCCACCTCTCTAGATTTCAGACAAGATTATGGGAAACCTAGGCAATCTCGTAGATCGATTCATTGAGGATAATTTTTCCTACATCAAAGTTTTTGGTTGCTCGGTTCCTCCTCATGCTCTCCCGTGATTTTTACCCTACATGTTGGTGTTCATAGAAGTGGTGTACCAAACAGTGACAAGAGGCATCAACAAGGAGCTGAAGGCAGCTCACAAAAAGGTTTGGTCCACTTTCCCTATTCAAGTTGGCATATTTTCATTATTGGATTTTGGTCCCTCCAAAGTTGACGTCACGACCCTAGAGGATGTCAAATTGGTTTACATCGAGTTAAAGAGACAAGATCCATACAAGATAGTGGAAAACCACCTAGCCTAGTTCAACATGAATAGTTATATGCAAGAGAACTCCCCGTATTACGAAATATTCAGGGCAGTTAGATCTTATGAGGAAGTTCAAGACAGATTCCAAACCATGCCCTGGATCAACAAGCTAGTTTTCTCAGCTTTCAAAAACATTGGCGAAACAGTCTAATAAAGGTACTACAAGGAGAGTCAATAGTCACTCCCCCTTCATAGGAAGCTATGCCTACAAGTTCTGAATCAAGTCACTCTGATAAGCGCAGAGTTGAGGGAACCCCAAAGAGCTCCAAGGTGGTAACACATGAATTAAAAGGATCATTGTCAAGCCAGCTAAGCCCCCAGGCATTATCTCAACTCGAAGCCTTCCTAAAACAGGGACAAGATATACCTCCTTCGACACCATCTACCACTACTATCACCTCAAATACAACAGAACAACAACAATCCACAAATATTGCTACAGCCATTACATCACTAACCCCTCTACAAAACAACTTCAGAAATCCTAATTCTGAACTTGTTTTTGTAGGAGATCTTAGCCTGATCTTGCCTGAAGAAATGCCTCCTTTGGATTTCTTTTTTAGTAAGAAATGGAAATCCATCGTGAAAAGGAAATCTCACTAGAAATATGGAGTGACAATTAAAAGGCAGAGAATGGTGTATGAAGGGAATGAACAAGATGATCCAGAATTTGCAAAAGATTTTGTAGGTTCATTAGGTTCTTTTGCCGCTACCAATCAATGGTCTGTGGAAAATTTGACTGAACAAATACGACATAAGTGCCTATTGGTAGAGCACTTGCAAAACCAGATATATACAACTGAGCAGACTATCAAGAGCAGAATGAGTCATGATTTCGAGAAAATTAGAGCTAGTGATCGTCAGTAGATTCAACAGCTTCAGGCTAACCTTGAGTATCTCCATCAGAGTTCACAAACCAACCAAGTTTTGGTCACTCAGCATGGCGAATTGATAGAACATCTACAAGCTAGATTGGCCCTAACTGAAGGTATCATGATAGACATCTTGGCCTTCAAAGTTCAAGCATTGGAAAACAATGAGAAGCTTGAAGCTGCCTAGCAGGATCTTTTTATGAAGGTAGATGCCATCCAAAAATGCTATCAGGCAATAGACCTATCTCTTAAGGATATCTATGTCAAGGAAAAAGAGGCCTGCTCAGCTGATCTAATTTTCAGAAAGTCCTCATATTGATGCAAAATGATAATGTCCTTGATTTCCCTCTTCTCTCTTATTCTGAACAATTAAGAGGTGATATGGCCCTAACGTTCTGGGAAACAAATTTGGAAGAGAGAAAAAGATTTTCCAGAGAGGTGAAAGAAGCTTTCCTAGAAGTGTTGTCATCATTTAAAAAATTTTGATTGAGTTTGAGGGGGGTAATATCTTAGAAGCCCTAGGGAAAATTGAGATAGAAATGAACCAGTAGAATTCCAGAAAAAGAAAAGAAGAAACTATGGCATCCATTCAAGAAATGAGCCAGATTGATATTTTCAAAATCAATAAATGGATAGTGAATCCAAGTTCATAGTTCCGGGCCATAGTTCAAGAAGTGAACAGGATCCAAGAAAAGTTTCCTCAAATAAAAACGAAATTATTCGCTTTCGAGGTAAATGAAAATATTGAGCTCTCAAGGTCCGTGGTGGCATTGTTGGATAGGTGCACCCAATGTATTGAACATGGAAAAGCAAGCATAGCTAGGATAAAGTAAGAAAATGTGCACAGTGTCCTTTCCTTCCACCCTCTCTACTTCTCACCTTCCAACAACCACTTATCTCGTCCACCCACATTCTAACCTCCACTTATCCCCAATCCATCATCATACACTTGTTCCATCATCATTCTTTTCACGAACGGTTACTTTTCCCTGTGCTCATTACTCATTAATTGATGAGCTAATGATGTGTTATTCGTCCAATTATCCTCCCCCGAAGACCTCGACTATGATTCATTGCCTTGTTGAATATAGTCAGAGGGACATATGGAAACGGAATTAAAACGGCCTAGACAGTTTGCCAAATTATTAAGGTGATCTTTATGACATGTGTACTCAGCCCAAGGGACTAAGGAAGAGGAACACATCTACCAGCAAGCGAAGAGACAGAGGAGAACGCCAACGAAAATCATCAAATTTTGCACATTTTTGTTTTATTTAGATGTATGTTATTTTTAGTTAAATATTGTAAGAAGTCCAACAATTTTTTAGTTGTGACAGATTTTGTATAAGTACATAGATTTAAGATCTATTCAAGGCTTCTTCTTACCGGATGTAATAGAGAAACTCTCTTTTTTATTATCAATACAAGTGCATACATAGATTCTAATTTTTGTTCAGTTTGAGTTATGTGTTTCCTCTGTGTTTCCATTTCCCCAAATTTATTTATATAATTCCTTGAAAAGTGATTGATTACAATTTGGTATTACAACTACTGTGATCATATTATACCAGCAATTTATTAGGTAAGAAATTTTTCCTCTGTATTTACTATGAGTAAGACAAGACCTGTTATCTGCATGAATTACTGCATTTCATATCCTGTTCAAGGGTGCATTGTCTACTTTTCTTCTGCTACAAACAAGGTGAGACTCATTTGTAATTGATGCCTAGATTTTTTTAACAGTTTTGTAACTTTTCTTCACACCATTTGATATTATAATTGTGACTCAAATAATGAAATACAACCTATATATTGTCCTATTATTAATTTCATTTAAATGTCATTTATCATAGAACTAAAGGTAGGAAAAGTACTCATTTAAAAAAAAATTAAACACTCTTGATGCCTAACATTACTCTTTGAGCCTTAGGATTAATCTTAGGAACAACATCTTTTTGGCGCCGCAGCCGAGGATGAATAAACAAAATCATTTTCCCTGGGAAAACGACAAGGTAGATTTTGGTCTTTGATGGTGAACAAATATTGAATACATAAGTAAGGCTTATTTTATTTTTCACCTAGCGACTCCACTGTAGACAAAGCTGGCATTCGGTCGAAGGAATGCCAGGAAAACCTAGACGAAAGGCAAACTATACCAGTAGATCCTGAAAAATTGTTGAAACCAAAGGGATATCTTAGATAGACTGCTGCATTGGCAGGTAAGGTCTATCAACCCAGAGTTACACAAGATAATGTTAAAGTTCCCACTGAATAAATAACCCATAAAGAAAGTTTTGAACAAATTAATTCTATAGAGGCATCAACTAGTAAACTTGAGGTTAAAATCGAAACTCCAGAAGTAGTCATTCCCGAGATAAAAGTTGAGATTGACCTGACATATACTTTTACTAGTAAAAATGAACGATTCCTTTTGATCCACTCTTTTATTGACACTTTTTTGGTTCTCTCCTTTCCCAAAGTGAAGCTTTTCATTTCCTGAAACCATGAAGAGTACCTTCTATACCCAGATCCATCCCCAATCACCTCTTCTATATATACATCTGGTAAACTTGAGGAGACCAAATCAAGTTTCCCTTTCCCTCCTCATCTATATCTTATGTCTCCTCGTGATATTTTTACCGGACTTCATTCGCAACCCCCTGAAGAGGTCGAAAGGTCAATAGTTTAGTCTTTCAAAGTTTACAAAAATCTCCTTTTTATCCCTCGAAGTCTGTCTCCTAGGTTTTCAATGGCCGGTGTTGGAGGCGCTGGTGTTGGTGGTGATGGAAGTGAAGGAGTCGGTGGACAAGGGAAACTCCCTAGAATATTTTCCAAGGTAACGGATAGATACGCTCCCTTGGTCCTCCCTACTATCCTGCATGATTTTCCCAAAAATTACATGAAGAACCTCCCCAAATTCATGGGAGAAGGAGATCTAATCGCAACAGAACATATAGCCTTTTTCAATCAGTTTCCTGATATCCTTGGCATCGAACAAAAGGATGTTAGTACAAAACTTTGAAGGGCAAGTGAGGACCAGGTTTAAAGGACTCCCAATAGGTTCCATATGATCATATGACGATCTAGAAAATGCTTTCCTAAGACAATGGGGCAAGAAAAAGGACCATCTTTATTATGTAACCAAATTCGGGGCTTTGAGAAAGAATAATTTTGAATCAGTCCTTGAATTTATCCAGAGGTTCAATCAACTATATCACAAAATCCCAACCGAATTCAAACCTTCTCAATTAGCTGCAAAAGTAACTTTTGCAAGGGATTTTGATTCTGACTTCACTCTACTTATAAGAGAGAGGATATCTACCACTTTATCAGGAATGCAAGACAATTCTATATAAATCGAATCCAATATGATGGCATCCGGGAAATTAAAAACTAAGATTTAGATGGGAACTAGAGAACCTAGGCATTTTGAAGAACATGCAAGACCCTCTAGATCTGGGAAGTCCGCAGAAGAAAAAATGGACGAGATGGCCAAGATTATTAAAGATCTATCGAAAAAAATTTCCAGGATGGAATTAGATCAAACCAAACCTGATCCATATGTTAGAAATCAGTTCAGGAGAAACCTTATCCCTCAGATACAACAAAGACAAGTAAAAAATGAAGATAAAAAGATCCAAGCTCCGTTTAAAACTGAAAATTTTATGCAGAGGGATGAAATGCAAGATTATGAGGAGTTAGAAGAAGATCTAAACAACCTTAGTGATGATGATCTTGAGACACACTTAACCAGACATGATTATGAGAAATCTTTAGACCTGGAATCCCTATTTAATAATGAGGAAAACATCAACAATCTAGGAGATTGTACGTATCAAGGTCTCGCCGAATCGATAATGGTCGAAATCCAACATAAGTATAATTTAAGGCCCAGAGAGAAAAATTATATAAATGTACCACCCAAAAATGTTTTATCACGAAGTAAAGTGAATGAGGTAGCAGTTGCCAAACCATCAATTGAAACACAAGCTACCCAAACAAAGAAAGTTGAAACAAAAATGGTGCAAACTAAGAAACCAGAAAATACAGAAGCAAAAGTTCAAACTAGGGAAACTAGGAAGACAATTGGGGGCTTCAATATATAAAATGAACTTAAAAAAATGAAAATACCAATGCCTCTGGTTGAACTTGCAAAAAACCCGATTTATAAAAAGAAAATCGCTAAAGCGATAAATTTTTATGATGTTGAGTGTCAAGAAAACGTTATTAATCTGCAGGACGAAAGACCTACGATCATGTTCAGTCCACACATTGAAAACAATAAGAATTTTGTTGCTCCATTCTATATTACACTAACTGTGCACGACCATTTACTCCACAATTGCAGGTTAGATTCTAGGGCCTCTTATAATTTAATGCCTAAAATTATCATGGAAAATTTAGGCCTCGAAATTACCAAATCTTATCAAGACGTGTACTCATTTGATTCTAGAAAGGTTAAGTGTCTAGATATGATTAAAGATTTGGTAGTAAATCTTTCTCATATCCCTATGAAAAGTATCCTTATGGATGTGGTCATTGTTGACGTCCCTGCCAAGTACGACATGCTGTTATCCAGGTCTTGGGAGCCAAGTTAGGAGGATCAGTTTAGTTAGACATGACTTACTCTACAATCCCAATTTTGATGGGAAATTCATGCGACTGTATAGAGAAACTAGACTGGCGTATATTGTAAGTGACCCTGAAAACCCAAATAATTATCTAGTCTATGTTGTTGATCAGGACTTAGGAAATTATATATTATCTATAGATGACGATTTTGAGGAATTTACAGAAGAAGAAAATAAAAAAATAGAAACGAAAAATAAAAATGTAAATGTTAGAGAAGGAATGTGGAAAATGTTCTTCGATGGTGCCTCATCCTGCGAAGGAGCAGGAGCTGGAGTTGTATTCATGGAACCAGGTGACAAGTATGTTATTCCCTTTTCTTATAGATCACAATGGGAGGCTGATTATACGAACAATTTCTGCGAATATGAAGCTCTGGTTTTAGGATTAGAAGCTGCAAGGAAGCTAAAAATCAAACATCTAATAGTTTATGGTGATGTAGAGCTTATTGTAAAACAAGTAAAACAACAATATCAGGCTAAGCATCCAAGGTTGAGATCCTATAGGAATTTTGCATGGGATATTATATATAACTTCTTCTCATCCTTTAATATTCACTCTATTCCTAGGATGGAGAATCAACAAGCTAATTCCTTTGCCAAGGTTGTTGCAACCTTCATACTGCCTAGTGTCTTGAAACTGAAATATAACATTGAGATGAGACATAGACCCTTGATCCCGAATAATGTTCATTAATGGAAAGTGTTTGAAGGCGAAGAATAAGTCAAACAGTTCTTGGAAATGATTGATGAGTTTTTTGAAACTCACATAGATCAGGAAAATTAGAATGATCCTGCTTGGATTATGCAGGAAGGGGAGAGCCTAGAAAAAATCCAAGTCAAAATTGGAAACCACCACATGCTCTTTCTTAAGAATAATCAGATTCCTAGAGGCCTGATCCCCTTAGAAAGGTTGTTTGACCATGATGATATACCTTTAAAGTATACCTTACGACCTCAACCTGAAGAAGTTGAAGACTGTAATGTAGGAACTAATGAAGATCCAAAAATGGTCAAGATATGAAAATACCTTCCGTCCCAAATGAAGAGTAAGTACGTTGGATTTCTTAGGCAGTATAAAGATGTGTTTTCCCGGTCTTATGATGATTTGAAAACTTACGATACCTCAGTTATTGAACATAAGATTCCTTTAAAACATGGTATTAAACCTTTCAGGTAGAAACTCAAATAGATAAACCCTATTCTCTTGCCAGTGGTAGAAAGGGAAGTTAAGAAACTTCTTGATGAAAAAATCACCGTTCCACTCAGGTATTTTGAATGGGTAGTGAACTTGGTCCCTGTCAGAAAGAAAAATGGAAAAATAAGACGTTGTGTTGATTTCAGAAGCTTAAATTGGTCGTTCCTCAAACACAATTACCCACTCCCAAAAATGGATTATGTCCTAGAGAAGGTAGTTGGAGCTAACATGATTTCCATGATTGATGTTTTTTCCGGATATAATCAGATCGATGTCCATGAAGATGACATAGACAAGACTGCGTTTACCAATCCATGGGGAACCTTTATGTACAATAAAATGCCATTTGGTTTGATGAATGCAGGAGCCACTTTTCAGAGAGCGATGTATATTGCATTCGTCGGTGAGAGAGACAAATTAGTTGTTATTTATCTTGATGATTTGATGGTTTTTTGCAACTCTGATGGAGAACATTTGTTGCACCTCAAACAGACCTTCGAAAAATGTAGAAAGTTTGGTTTGTCTCTTAATCCCAAGAAATCATATCTTTCTATGCAAGAAGGTAAGCTTTTGGGCCATATAGTGTCAAAAGAAGGGAGCAAGGTTGACCCTAAGTGAGTTGAGGCTATCGACATGATTAAAATACCTAGGACCAGAAAAGAAATTCAATATTTTTTAAGAAAGATCAATTTCTTAAGAAGATTTATTCCCAACTTTGCTGAAATGATTAAAATGATTACAGATATGTTGAAGAAAGGCAGTGAAGTAAAATGGACCACGGAAGCTAAAGCATATTTCGAGCACGTCAAGAAATCTATAGGGGAAGCACCAGTGCTAGAAAGTCCTAACTATACAAAGGAATTCTTAATCTTCTCATTCTCTTTTGAACATATTATTGCAACAATACTCCTGCAAAAGAACAAAGATGGATTTGAGCAACCAATAGCCTTCTTTAGTAAAAGCCTCAGGGATGTAGAATTAAGATACGGTATACTTGAGAAACGAGCTTACACAATGGTGAAGAATCTCAAGGCCTTCAGAACATATGTATTGCATTCCAAAATAATCACTTACGTGCCAACAAATGTTATCAAAGACATATTGGTGCATCCAGAAAGTGATGGAAGAAGAGGTTGGTGGTTGGCTAAAATTCAAGAGTCTGATCTAGAAGTAAAATTGACCAAGCTAGTCAAAGGTCAAGGCCTGGAAAAGATATTAGCCGAATCAAATTTTAGGGCACTCGAGATAAATAACCTCAAATCACATGAATCTCTCCAGGATATAGAGGAAATTGACGATTAGGCGCCTACTATTCAAATTGAAGATAATTTCTCCACCTCTACCTGGTATCACGATATTTTTACATACCTCCTTACCCTTCAGTTCTCGAATGACATGACTCTGTCTAAAGCAAGGAATTTTAAGCTACACACAATTAAATACTATATTATCGATGGCCAACTATTCTAGAAAGACCCTCTAGGTTTCTTGTTATGCTGCTTAACAGAATCTGAAACAGAAGGCATCATTGATGAATTCCATGAAGGAGTGTGGGGGGGACACCATGCCTGGAGAGAAATGGTCTATGAGATTTTAAGGGACAGATATTACTTGCCGAAGTTATTTAACGATGTAAACGCGAGGGTTAGAGCATGTAATTCATGCCAACTATTCGCTGGCAAGAAGAAGGTCCTACCTTTAATCCCAGTAAAAGATGAAGCCCATTTTCAACAATGGGGCTTAGAATTCATCGGAGAAATACATCCACAATCAAGTGCTCAACATAGATGGATTATAACCACTACTGATTACTTCACAAAATGGGTAGAATCCATTCCAACTCGGAATGCTATAGATTCGGTAGTAATAAACTTCTTGGAAGAAAACATCCTATCAAGATTTGGCTATCCTCGGAAAATAGTGAATGACAACGCTCAATATTTTAAGTCTATGGCAATGGTCAATTTATGCCAGAAATACAATATTGTGTTAGGTCATTCTACAACCTATTATCCTCAGGGAAATGGATTGGACGAATCGTCTAACAAGAGCCTGATGACTATAATAAAAGAAGTTTTAATAGAAAATAAAAAGGATTGGCACATCCACCTAAAATATGCCCTATGGGCGAACCGAATTGGCACCAAGAAATCAATAGGTATGTCCCATTTTCAATTGGTTTATGGTACTGACGTTGTCTTTCCTATCAATCTTTCTCTTCCTATGATGAAACTCTAGCAAGATTCAAATGAAGAGCCAAATGACATTACAAGAAGGATGAATCAAATCATCGAAGCTCAGCAAAATAGAGCCAAAGTAGATGATAAACTTTAGAAGTACCAAGATAATATGAAGGCCTTTTTCAATAAAAAGGCTAAATACAGAGAGTTTCTTCCTGGAGATCTAGTTCTGAAATGAGATGCTAGAAAAGAAGATGCAGGGAAACATGGCAAGTTTGATCACCTCTAGTTTGGACCATTCAAGATTTCAACCGCTGAGGGAAAGAACACTTTCTTACTAGAAAATATCGATGGAGAAATCCTTGACATTCATATCAATGGGCGTCACTCAAAACACTTCATGTAGTAGTCCTATTTTAGATTCCCATTGTATATATTGGTTTGGGTTGACATTCATTTTCTTTTTCAATTTACAATTTTTCTTTTCTTTTGTAAAGTATCTAAGAGGCTGTCATACATACCTATATAACAAACTATGTCTTCTAGCTCTACTTCTAGTGATATTTACACTCTGAAACAACTAGGGACTCCCTAAAATAAACTATTACATATGCTTAACCTTGATACAAATGAAGTCAATCTGAGTCTGATATTTAAGTTAAAGCTATTTTGATTATCTTAAGTAAATCCAAAATTAGTTTTAATAAAAGGAAATTTTAATAGCTTGAATTAAAAGCAATTACTGAATATGTTTCAGAGGTTCTCAATATAATATCCGTCGTTGATGTGTTTCCCCTCTTGATCGAATGATCCTAATAACCTATGGAGTTTTGGATCCGCCTGAGTTTTAAAGAGGTAAGTCTCTAACGGTTGCTTCGGAGCTCCACACTTCGGATGTTTCTCTAAGTCTAAACAATAAAAAGCTCTGAAACTCTGAAACCCGAAGGCAGACACTCATGAATTTTCCTAAACCATTTAAAAACACAAGTCATAGGACATGTGTACCTTTTGAGTCTTTCTTGAGTTGACTCGTGGAACCCATTTTTGACATTTCCACTAAAGGATTCACACATTTATAAGTAACACGTTGCACCTCTCTTTTCTTGACACGTCATCCAGAATGACGTCATCTATGCCATGTCACTGCGAGAGATGATCCTTCAGGAATTTAACAAAGAGTGAATTCATGAATCACTGAAGTATCAAAATGTTGAAGTATTGAACATTTCAAAAAGTAAAAGGCTAAACTAAACGTTTAATAACTAAGTTAATCGTGATCAATAGGTAATTAATGACTTCATAGTTCAGATTTCGGGATGTTTCCCCTGTATTCTATTTTAAAATTTCTAAAGTCTAAAATTCTGAAATACTTAAAGTTAATGAAATTGATTAAGACTTAAGATCAACTACAAGATAATTAATGACTTCGCAGTTTTGGGCTTCAAGAAGTTCTTTTATGATATATTAAAAACCCGTGAAGTCTTATCTCTCGAAACACTTGAAGTTAACGCAAAGTTTTAAACACGATTAATTAAGGTTTTAAAAGTGATTATCCAGAGATTAACCTTTTCGCGGATTTGGGATTCGAGAGGTTCCCACTCTGTCACATCTAAAACTCCCGAACGTGAACCGCCAAAATATTGATGGCATTTATGACTAATTAAGGATAATGATTCAAAAGAGGATTGCGGATCGCCAGGTAGACATCTCCATTAACGTTAATAAATTCTTTGTCAGTGAGGTTATACGAAGATCAATGAATCTTGTTTGAATAAAAGCACTTCAATCTCAAATTCATTTTCACATTTTGCAATTAGTAGTTTTATCTATTGAAAAAATCATGGATTTTCTCTGCAACAGGTAACCTCACTCTATTTCCTTAGACATTATGGAACCTCAAAAAATGACAAAAAATCCCAATGCAATAGGCGAAGATTCAAACCCAAATTCATAA
>CBVK0101645647.1:0-11240 GCA_900067695.1 Picea abies
GGTTACTGAAGGTGTTTGTCCTCTATTGGAATACATGTGTTGTCGAACAATTAATGGTTAAAGCATGCATCCCATGCACTCTTCTTCTTAGTGCATCGACCACTTGGTTCTCCTTGCCTTTGATGTGATTAATTTCAAAGTCGTACTCACTAAGGAATTCGAGCCATCTAGTTTGTATGACATTTAGTGTTGGCTATCCAACAAATGTTCCATACCACAATGGTCTATCCTTAGCTCAAATATTCGACCCATGAGTTGGTGTCTCCACATTTTTAGCACATGAACAATGGTTGCTAATTCTAAATCATGGGTAGCATAATTCCTCTCATGTGAACAATGGTTGCTAATTCTAAATCATGGGTAGCATAATTCCTCTCATGCTCTTTCAATTTTCGGGACTCATAGCTTACCACATGATCCTTTTGTGTGAGGACTCCATCGAGCCCTTCCTTCGCATCATGCACACAACAAAGTCTTCATCGAGGTTTGCAATATTCAATATTGGTGCACTTGTCACAATGTCCTTTAGTTGTTGAAAAGTCTCTTCACATTCAAAAGTCCATTCAAATTTCACTCCCTTCTTTTGCAAATAAGTGATTGGGCTTGCAATCTTTGAAAAAAATTTTATGAATCTTCAGTAATACCCTACAAGACCCATGAATGATATGACCTATGTAACATTTCTTGGCATTGGCCATCCTCTAATGGCCTTTATCTTCTCAGGATCCACTGTTGTCCCATTTGTTGAAATAATATGGCCCAAGTAATGAATCTTATTTTGATAGAAGATGCACTTACTTAGCTTGGCATACAACCTATTCTTAAATGTTACTCATGTTCCTCCTTTGTATTTGAGTAGATGATTATATCATCTAGGAACACAATTAAAAACTTGTCTAGGTATTCCCTGAACATTCCATTCATCAGGCACATGAAAACAACTGGCGCATTTGGTAGCCCAAATGGCACTACCGTAAATTCATAATGCCCATATCATGTCTTGAATGTGTCTTGCTAATATCCTCTTCCTTTATCCTTACATGATGATAACCTGATCTCAATTCAATCTTGAAAAATATTCTTGCAGCTTTCAACTAATCAAATAGATCATCAATTCTCGGAAGGGGTATTTGTTTTGTATGGTGACCTTATTCAGCTATCTAAAATTAGTACACAGCCTCAAGGTTCCATCCTTATTCTTTACAAAAAGTATTGGTGCACCCCAAGGTGACACACTTGGGAGTATATACCCCTTCTTTAATAGTTCTTCAAGTTGCATCTACAACTCTTTCAATTATAGTGTTCCCATTTTGTATGGTGTCTTGGACACTGGGGCAACTTCTGACACCAAATCAATAGAGAAATCAATGTCTCTCTTTGGTGGCAATCCTAAGATTTCCTCAAAAACATCCTCAAAATCCTTCAAGACTATATGGTCTTCCATACTTTCCCTTTTATATCTAGTTTCCTCTTCCATATGAGCTGCAAAAATTTGACATCCTCTCCTGCAACTCTTTTTTTAGCTCCATGGCTGAAATTTCTCTAACAATTACAGCTCTTGGAATGCCTTGAACTTTGCCTTGTTGCCCTTCCTCATCAAGACAAGTGATTATCTTGTTGTAATAGTCTAGGACAACATGGTGCTTGTCCAACCGATCCTTACCAATTAGACAATTATATGAACCTAATGGTATGATGTTCACATCTACCTTTGTACCGAGTGCATTCATGTTTATTGGAAAATTTTTAACCGTCTCATTGATTTTTCCTCTTAGCCCCATGTGTCTAGATGAACTAACAAATATTTATTATGCTTACTTCTTGGTATGTGATATCATTCAATAATTTTAGAGTTTATGTAACTATGGATAGCTCCATAATAAATTAAAATTTCTATGGGTTAGTTGTCAATCTTACCTTCCACTTCAATCATGGGGGACTGATATTCTGCATGCTTGTCATACAAGGCTGAATAAATCCTTTCCATGTTTCCTCCCATGTCCTTAGCTAGTTCAGCCTCCTGAATATTGTGGATAGTCCTAATCCTTTCTCCTTTGTGAGGGAAATCCCTATACAAGTGGTTTCCCTCACATCCCCAACATTGTATCGACTACTAGCCTAACCTTTTTCTCAAATGAATCTGCCATCCCGAGATCATTTTGGGATGACTGTGTTTGCCAATAAATTGTGATCTGTTTTAGTGAAAGGGTGGCTTAAAATCTTTCTGGATTTTTTCCTTCTTACCCTTCATCTTGTCATTCAAAAGATTGGCCTCCCCCTGCTTTGCTCATAAAGATGTTTTTCTCTTCTTATGGCCTCCTTCGAAGTCCTAGGGTTATCATAGTATATCTTGTCATTGTAGAAGGAAGATAACTCACTAAAAAATATTTGGATTTTTACTTTCTCATCCTTTATGAAGCCAACATACTTCAACAACTCAAAGAACCTCTTCTCATATTCATCCATTGTCATGTTTCCCATATTGAGTTCAAAGAAATATTTCATCTTCCTTCCATAGTAATGTTCTGACAAACATTTATCCTTGAAATATCCTTTGAATTGTCTTCATGAGACATTATTCTCATCATGGTGCTTGGATTGATGAAGTTGATCCCACCACATGGTTGTCTTTCCATGCAGGTAGTAGGTTTCAATTATGGTTTCTACCCTTTAGGGATAATCGTGCAACTGGAAATATTTATGCATTTCCAATGTCAATTCTTCATCCTCTCCTCCCTTTATATCCTCTCCATTGAAAGTTGTTGGCTTGATTTTCCTAAGTTTACCTTGCAAAATATCTGACTCAAGTCTTCTCCTCTGTCACCTAACAGGGAACACACTTGGTTTAATCCCTATCCTTGAACATGCATGATATATTCTAGTTGATTTCTCTATATATTGATGATGCCTTCTCACACTCATATATTTCTTTTCATCCTTTTGATCATCCCTTATGTTATGGGATATGTATTATTCCACTTGTATGGCACTAACTGCTTGCTTTGAGCCATAATCGTTGTTGACTCGTCTATGAAACATTTTTAGAATCTATAGTATCTCCTCCTGGGCCTTCATAATCTTCTTATTATCTTCCCTATAGCTATGTAGTTCTCCCTACATTATTCTCATAGCGTCAGCCGGCTCCATAGGCTCCTGCCCGCCTCTTCTTCCATTGGAATCTATCTTAGCATTTCTCATGATGCCACCCAGTCTTCTGAATTCTTATTCATAACCATAAGACATTTGGGCATCCTCCATGACTATAACTCTCATAAAGGAACCAAAATAACCTCCTCCATCTCTTAATTCTAAAATAAAAAGTGCATCTAATAAAGTTTGTTAGACAAAAATGAATATTCACAATTATGGAAAAAGAATTCATAATTGTCTTCTCTTTAATACCACCATTCATCTTCTTCTGATTTTACTGTAAATTATACTACTCAAATAATTTTTTTGGGTGCACAAGATGATTCTATTCTTCATTATCTTTCCATTGACTACTCATTTTCCCAAAACCGAGCTTCAAGTTGATAGATATGGTCTGTGGAAGTTTAAACTAATTTCTCATTTTTAACCCTTACTATTGCATGTGTCTTCTCTTCCATCTTGTATAAATTCATGTACCCAAATTCCAAATTTGATTCCATGGTTGTATTTTATGATCCATGGTATTTCCACATACTACTCATGTTCTTCAAACTGACTTTTGAACAAGGATTTATTTCCTATAGAAGTAAATCGGTGCTTAAATTATACATTGTACTCTTTAAGCTCTAAGTTCCTCATACTAGCTTAATTTTGAACTCATAATATATTGTTGGAAATATCTCATTGATATATTTCATTTAATCAGTAGAGATTATGTACCAAAGGTACATATAGTTCTCATTATTTCAAACCCATAAAAATGTTGTTTATGCCCTCAAAATGCCTCTACAAGTTGATGAGCTTCAAAAACAGAAAATTTTCATAGAAAAATGACTGATTTACTGTTGTAACAATCTAAATAATTTGATATGTGCCTGATATTAGAAATATGGCTGACATGGCATGGAATGTGTATGATAATTCCATGTGTAATTCCTTGATTCAACCATGTCATCATCCATCATTTTCCCCCATCCTCCATCGATCAAGACTTCCACAAGCCTGTAAGGATATCCTTTGTGAGCTCTTCCCATGGGAATGTCAAATTAACATGTTATAAGGTTTTCCCAGAACTTGTATCCTGCAAGCCTAGAAAAATATTCTTAGTGAAGTATTCTTCATGAACCTTTCCCCATGCAGTGGTCAAGTTATCACGTTTTCAAAACTTTCTCGTAGCCTACAAGCCTATCACGAAAAACCTTCGCTGACATTTCCAGCAAAGTGTCAAGTTATTTGCCATCGATACTTTCCTGTAGCCCGTGGCATGCAAGCCTATCAATATTATACCTTCGCGAACCTTTTTCCCCATGGCCTTTTCTCCAGCAACCTTTCTCCCATGAAGTTTTCTCTCGTAATCTTTTAGACTTAAAACATTTTTTTGTCAAAGCATGTATTAGGTCTATACCATTGATCTTCAAGATCAAAGTGATCTCAACTGTTAGTTCACCAAACTCTATACCACAACCCCTGCCTTTCTCCAACATGGCACTATCACTGTGGACCCTAACAGTCCACGTCATCACTATATGTAATTTTCAAAAATTCTCAAAATTATAATTTTTTTAGAATTTTTATAATTCCTCACAAATTTTTTTAGAACAAATCTTGGTCGTCGATTCCTAATGTCAAAAATATATGTGTCATCGATCTTCCAACTCTTCAATCACCATGATAATGTGAAATTTGTCCTTCCCAACTAAATTTAACTCTGCAACCTACATATGTATGCCATTTATCCTTAATTCGACCATTTTGAGGCAATTTCAACTCGAATATGCTCATAAATTTGGGGATTTCACTATGTTTTCACCATTTTCCCCAAATTCATCACAAGTAAAACTCTGCAACAACTAGTTTCTACCGATTTCCCACTGGTCTTAGCCTATACAAGCTCAATTTGAACCTTGATCTATGATACTAATCTGTAACATTCCCTAGCCTTGTTAAGGCCCATTACCAGCTGAAAACACACATAAAAATAAAAATAAAAAATCTACTAGCATATCTCATAGCTTAACAACTACAAGAAAACACACAGATTTAACCACTTTTTTTTACCATTAATTAAATGTAGCTACACCATTCTAAATAAACATTAATGTAGCTAATAAATTCATCACAATGACATATAAAGCATTCTCATACTCAAAGTTAATGCATAGAAATTAAAACTCATAATGCAACACAAAAAATAGATAAAACACTTATCTTTTTAAAACAATTGTGCAACCAGTTGCTTGGGAAGGACATACCACCCAAACATATACTTGTTGTTCTAGATATCAACAACAAGACACCCTCAATCTAGGGCTAGGAATCCACAAAAGAGTGTGTCTCTCATTGTCCACTCACAGCTCATATAATCCCACAACCCACTGACATTCTCCTATAGTTATCCCAAATTTCCTTCATCTCTCTTCCTCTTGACCTACGCAACCCAAAGAATGTACCACTTCATTACTCTCATTCCATCAAGAATACCATTCATTTATCAGGGTCTCTTTGGCACAGGTAACCAGGAATCTCACTATTGAGAACTCAAGGGAAACTCATTGTCAAGAAAAAGACCAATAAAAACAAAAAAAACAAGCTTGTTGTTGTAGTGCAACTCTCACAAGAGTTCACTCTTTAGGTTTGACAACCTGGTTCTTCTACAAGCCTAACAACTTGCTTCTTCAATTTGCAGCTCCAAAAACACTCCAGAATTCACCCTCCATTGTTTCTCCAACTCTAGTGCACTCTCCTCTGCTATTGTCTCCCCTTCCCATGCATAAACATGACTCTGGAACTTCCCCCCATGTCCATACAAATTTCTTGTCCTTTTTTTTTTTTCTTGACTTACACTCATCCCCAAACTAATTGTACTCAATTCCGTGCTCCCAATAACTATGGTATGTGACTCCTCACACCCACCCTCTTACAAGTATTCAATGATTGGGCTCTTCTACACTCAATGGAAAAACAAAAAGGTTCATTCAAAACATTAAAATTAGGAAAAAGTATTTGGTAATTAAACTCATGAATCAAAAACTGCTTTCTAGACCCCTCCTCCCTTGTGGATTAATCATCTCCCATCTATATCCATATCCCCTAGCAGATGACATCACATTTGATTTATGAAATATAGATATACAATTCGCATATACATTGTTTGTCCACAGCCATACATTATTACTACATTAAGCATTAATTAAATTGGGGATTATAGTGGGGACATTACAACCATTGTCACTTCAGTGGATTTTTCCTTCTCACTTTAGACAACGGATGGTCGTAGTCAAGGGGGGCTTCCCTAAGGTCAACTAAGGTCAATGTGTTATAGTATGAAGTGGGAGTAAGAGATAACTTAGTATTATTATCTGTTTTAATGTTTATTTTTATGATTAATACTTTAGGTTCACAACTTAAATCAGATTCCTAATTATACTTAAACATCAATTGATTTTCGCAACACAAGGCTAAGTAAATTCAAGTAGGATTTATCATTAAGAAATGAAATCAAACACACTTGCTATTGAGATATGAATGACCAATTCTAAATCTATTTATTAATTATTTGTTGTAGAAAATTCAAATTTAAAAGATATCTATGAACAACCTTCTTTTTCAAGATCCGACAATAACAAACTAAGGCCTAGATCAAGAAAATCAATAGTACATTTTCTTATGAAACATTCAATATAACTTGTAAACATGATATAAATTATTCTTTCAATATGAATTCCATATTTATAATCAACTTCAACAATACCCTTTATCAAGAGATGAAACGATGCTAAACTAAGGCAAGTTATGGAAGATGTCTAGGGAAAGATGTCTAAATTTGTATTAATGGTATTTCCAATGTAAAAGAACATAAATTCAAAGCCTCTTTTAAATATATCCAACCAGGAAAAGAAAGAGACCCAAACTATGCAAATTGTCTATGGTTTTGAGCTAGAAAAGTAGGATGATTTTCATGTAACTCAAGCTAATTGATCTTAAACCTGATTGTTATGATTTTTTCTATTGAAATTTTCAGATCTAAACCAAAGAATACATCCCTATAATATCTTTAAACAAAACACACAACAAGGTCCCCAATCAAGAAATAAATCCTAGGGTTTGGAGGAAATTTTAGAGATTCGTTTGAGGGACTGAGAGCCAACATTAAGGTATTTTTTTGAGTTTTTATGGTTCAAATGCAATCTGATTTCAAGGTAATTTTCTGCAGTAAATTCTAGATTTCTTAAACAAAACAAAAAAGTAAAAAATGAGGACGAATTTTTGGTTGGTTGAGAAGGGAAGATGATTAGTGCCTTGATTTATTTTTGGTCTATGGGGTCAAGATGAACCTAAAGGGGTGATTCCTTTAAAGATCTAAATGGAAAGTAGGGATGTCAAAATAAGATCCTACAAGTCCTAGATCTAGCAAAGGATTTACTACAAGAATTGGAAGGGATGGGTCTTCAATAATCGTACCACCTCCAAAACTACTAGGGAGTTCTTTTGCTTGAAAGAGAATCAGTGTTGCTTTTGTTCACAAGTATTGATAGGGAAATACTCACTCACTTCAAACAAATAAACAAGATATAGAACTATAACATCCCCATTTTGATCCCCAGTTTAAATTGTAATTAATTAGTTTTAGCATTGTTTATGGCAGCATGAATATTTTGTTATTGTGTCAGGTTGAGTTGGATAAATTAAAGACAATGTATATGCATCTTATTTTAATTAATGAAAAATTCCAATCCACTGACTAAGGGCGTTAGTGCCTACAAGGACCATGATACAATGAGTGGGGAATGGTGAGGCAGTTTTTGGGGTTAACCTTGTAAATAATTCCAAGCCATCCTTTCCAAGACTATTTTGCTAAGATTTGAATTTTAAAATTGTTTCACTCATTTTCCTTCCAACCCGAATAATTTAATGAGAAAAACCTAGTTGGTTTAGATGTCTCCTTCCCATAATTATAAATAATTCCAAGCCATCCTTTCCAAGACTATTTTGCTAAGATTTGAATTTTAAAATTGTTTCACTCATTTTCCTTCCAACCCGAATAATTTAATGAGAAAAACCTAGTTGGTTTAGATGTCTCCTTCCCATAATTATAGAAGCATGGGATGGTGGTTGAGAAATCCTCCCAAAAAAAAATGCATGGAATAGGATGACATGAGAATTCAGGGTTTACACATGACTACATAGAGAAGATAAAATCACAATTTTGTGGAGGCGTGCATGAATGGGTATTGATACAAATTTTTCATGCAGAGTAAGAATGAGAAATGGAATTTGAGCTAAGTGTTTGGTAGAGGAAAATTAGTTGAATTTCCCTTTATTTGAGCTCTAGGAAGTGCATGTGAGGTTATCTAGATTTTTGGGAAGGAGGGAAACAAATTTTATCCTTGCTAGGTGAACAGTAGACATTGTAAGGAGGAGTTACCTAAGGTACTATGGAGCAATGAAGGGGAATATCACTCTTGTGTTGTGTTGAGCCAAAAAGAGAGAGGTCTAGTGTTGTGGGGGTCTTGAGAACCACTGAGGAACTTCCCTATGAATTTACTCTTGGAGAGGTTATAACCAAATTTCCCTTACTAGCTATGAGATTTTCCCAAAATTTTCCCTAGTGGTATCATGGTATGGATAGGGGGTGGCCAATTGTATAAAGGCTCAATGAAATTGGGCCTATGATTGGGTGGAAAAGTGCTCACCCTTAGCTAGTTTGTTGTAAAACTTCTAAATTCATATAAATTTTATTTACCATGCACATAAATTTACTTACAACCTAGCTATGTTATTTATGAACTATGTTGCATCTAGTTGTGTGAGGTAAATGATTGTGTTAGTATATGCAGAAAGGGAATTTTGCATGCATAGTTGCATGGGAATGTTTGTTGCTTCCTTATGAATTTAGCATGGGTTTTTGTTTTTGTATTATTAATGGAACTTAAATTTCAAACAAGAATCTTATCTTTCTTTTAGTAAATTATGTGGTTTCAATATTTAGAAATCTAGAAGCTTGTTTGGGAGAAAATCAATGAGTTAATAGCTTACAACTATAGTGATTGTTTGCATACTTGATATAATGTATTCTAGTATGTGGAAATGTTAAATTGATCGTTTGATCAATTTACCCTTGCATTATGCTTATGAAACTCATGAGAGTAAATTTCATCTATTGCTTTGGGATGAATTTCATGTGTAATTGTAATGAGTAATAAGAATGTTGAGGCATTAATTACTAGTTTGTGGCATATTGCAATAATAGTGGAATGTTGTGAGAATGTCGCTTTCTACCCATGTTCTCTTAAAAGAAAATAATTTTTTTAGAGGATAATATTTATCTTGGAAAGAATTGTATGATGAAATGGCAAGTGAAATTCCTCTTGATATGATAGGTTTGTAAAAAATTTGTGCTTTGTTGTGACCCTTGTTTATTAATTTGTATACATGCATTAATGAGGCTAATGCCAAGCATACAGATAGATTAAATTGAGCATGTATAAATGGTGAATTTAATTGAATATATATTTTTCGACAACACAAGTATTCCAAGAGGATGAACACCTTTAGTAACCACTCACACAACTAGATCAAAGATCAACACACCGATGTTTTTTGTGATAAAACCCTGGTGGGAAAACATTCATGTCCCCAACCAACATGGCCACTTCGAGAAACTTATTAATGAAAAAGAAAATATTACAAATATATTTACAATATAGTTTCTCACAATCAATCATTAGCAAATGACCCTCCATTATCTTTAAATAGAGATCATGGACCAATTGGGTTTTAATCCATGGATCAATATAGTTGTTAAGATGAAGGATAAAATGAGCCATTAGATCACTCTATGTCAGGAACATATCGTGACCATCGAATTATCTAACTAAAAATTCATACTAATGCATACTAAAGAAACACACTTTTATCTAACGACACATTAGAAAAACTTGGTCTTAACTAACTCCTAAGTGTCTAAATATCCTAACATCCCCCCTTAAGAACAACTTGGCATTTGATTGAAGGATTTAAAAAGGTGACACAATATAAGAAGGAAGGAGGCATTAGAGCATATCCCCCCTTAATGAAACATTATTGAACTCCTAATGTAAATCGAAGTTTGTAAAACTTCGCTTTTGTAAGAGACTTTGTGAAAATGTCTGTAACTTGATCTTCTATAGGGAAAAATAACACTTCAATAACTCAATCATGAATGAGTTTTCTCATGAAGTGCATGTGTAGTTTGTTGTGTTTTTTGTGTTGATGTTGAACTGATTATTTGGCGATCTTTATGGCACTTTGTTTGTCACACTAGAAGGTGATCGAATTTTGTTGTTGGAATCCAAAATCTGAAAGGATCTATCAGAGCCAAGAGGCTTCTTGACTTGCATCAATCGTTTCTCGATACTCTACTTCTATTGAAGAAAGAAAAATAGTCTATTGTTTCTTATAGGCCCAAGTGACAGATCCAAAACCAATGTTGAAAACATAACCCCCAATAGACTTCCAATCATCAAGGTCTTCATCCCAATCTGAATCAGTGAAACCAACCAACAAAGGAGTTCTCCCTGAGCTATAATGTATCCCAAATTGAGTTGTACCCCAAAAATATTGAAGTATCCTTTTACTTTCTTTCCAATCTCTTTCATGGGGTGTTTTTATATATCAAGAAAAAAAAACAATAGTAAATGAAATATCAAGGCGGGTATGAGTCAAATATAAGAGGCTACCAACTAACTAACAGTACAAAGTGGCATCAACTTTAGGACAAGTATAAGTAGCATCAATTTTGACTCCAGACTAGAAGGGAAAAGAGGTTGTTTTAGAATATTCCATCTGAAATCAATGAAGAAGGTCAAAAGCATACTTAGAATATGAAATAAAATTCATTCCTCTATTTACAAAACTTGGAGACCAAGGAAATAGTGCAAATATCCTAAATCAACTGTTTCAAATTTCTTCTTAAGGTTGGTTTTCACATGGTTTAAAAGATTAGGATCACTACTAGTGAGGATAAGGTCATCAACATAAAGCACAAGGATCATAAGATGGCTTCCTACTTTCTTGGTATAGACATTAGGATCATAATGGAATCTAGAGAA
>CBVK0101645648.1:0-14892 GCA_900067695.1 Picea abies
GAGTGATTTGCGAGAACAAATCCATCGATACCATACAAATTGATTAGGTTATAAATATAAAGAAGCAATTAGTACCTTTTGTGTATGTGGCACATTATGTAGATCAAAGAATTGCTACATCTGAAGTATCCATGTGATTGGGTCCTTTCCATCAAACTTCCTCGTATTGATCTTAGGAACATGGCTGGTCTTCAACCCAAAGTTGGAGTTTCTCTATTCTTGATTCACCTTCCTTGTGTCCTCATCATGAATTTTATGGGATGCATTTTCACTTTTAGGTGTCTTCTCTGTTACGAAATTTTTCAATACTTCCATGATCTCCTCTTTTAAACCATCCATCTTTGCCTCCAACTTAGTGTCCATCTCTTGTAGTTCATATTTTGTTACTATATTCTTTTGTAAATCATTTGTGTCCCTACACATTTCTTCACCTTCATCAAGAGTCCAAGTAGGATTGTCTGGAGGCTTATTTGGTGTAGAAGTTCCCTTTTTGGGTGGAATGTTGGCCAAGTATCACTTTTGAACGTTGATTTTGAGGTGGTTCTTCTAGACAATCTTTATTCTATTGTATCTCCCATGTTTCAGCCCTTCTAGGTATGAAACTTTCTTTTATGTAGTTCTATGATATTTATTCTTTGCAATTCCACAGGTCTGATCAAAATTGGATGTGACAAGTAGAATTTATGGTAACTTCCCCACAACTTGTTGATTTGTGGCCTTTCCCGAAGATCTCACTTGTATAGCGTGCCCCGCACAAAATAATTGATATAAAATTATGAAACTTGTACCAAAAATACTAAAGACTGTCCACTATCCAATGAAACTGGTCCCACTCAATTTGGATACTCTAGGAAAAAGTTATGATTGTTTTACCTAGAACACCTTCTTGAGACTAGTCAATAGGACTAATCAGATACCCTATATTCCACAGGGTGTATCTACAAATTTACAATGAACCAGAAGTTGAAAATTTTACCACAGATACCTTACTAATTTCTGTGAATATCCTCTGGAGTTTAGGTTCTGAAACATTACAAAAAAAAATTTATAGAGAAAGCTCCATAATGTCTCCATTCAAGATGATTCCAGAACCCTATCTTGTACAGGTTGTATCTCCGAAAGTATAAGTCCTTGGGAGATGAAATTTTAACCCAACATACCTTGATCCATCTACTAAATATACTCCAATCCATTCCTTCTGAAACTTTTTCGAAAAAAAGTTATAGCAAAAATTCCAAGGTGTCTCAGATGTAGAAGCAAAACCCCAAGACCTTGAGCTTTGATACCATATGTTAAGAACCAAATATCAATATAGCATAGAAAAACCTCAAAAAAAGTACTCAATGCCTTGAAAAAGAGACAATTTTAGATAATAATCCTCTTCGAGGGGGCAACCTCCTTTTACCCCACTTAAATGTTCAAGTACANNGGGGGCAACCTCCTTTTACCCCACTTAAATGTTCAAGTACAAGATGATTCCAAATGAAAATGTCTCTTTGGTATATATAGGAGACTAGGAGGTATAATTACAACTAATGGAATAAAGTCGACATAAATAAAATAACATTACTAATGTAATATTCCCCAATTAAGGGTTAATGAGCCAATATTAGGGCTTAACAGTGAGCAGTCGGAGGTGTATTTTCATCCTCAATATCATCATATGAAGAAGAATAAACTAGAACATGAACAGAAGATGGCACAAGCATAGAAGATGGATCACAGGCTAAAGAAGAGAAAAAAAAGTTGAATTAGGCTCATAGTCCAAGAGATTTTGATCAAATTTAACATCTCTTCTAATAATAATTTCATTATAATGAGGTTGAATAATTTTGTAACCTTTGACATCTTCATAATATCCAACAAAAATGAACTTCCCACTTTTAGGCTATAAAGATTTCATTTTCTCAATAGGAATGTGAACCCATTCTATACTACCAAATACATGGAAGCAACTTACATTCTAGATTAATTTTATTCCATGATTTTTCCAATGTTATCTTTTTAAGAGCCTTTGTGGGAGTGTGATTTACTATGTAATTTGCACAATTGATGGCTTCTTCCTAGTAATGGAGACTTAATCCCTTATATTGGATCATACAATTAGCTATTTATTTTAATGTGTGATTTTTTCTCTCAGCAACACCATTTTGTTGTGGTGTATATGGAACAATGTGTTGCATTTGGAAGCTCTGTGCAATGCAATAACTTGTAAAATTGTTGTTCACAAATTCGCCTCCATTATCTGTTCTTAACCTTTGAAGTTGATATCCATATTGTTTTTCTATAGGGGCCTTGTAGGCCAAAAAATTGTCAAACACTTCACTCTTAAGTTTTAAGAAGTAAACCCAAGTGCGTCTGGAGAATTCATCAATGAAAGTTAAGAAATACTTTCACCCAGAAAAAGAAGGAGAAGAAAGTATACTACACAAGTCACCGTGAACAATATGCAAAGAGGTTGAGGCGTGCCAAGAGGCACATTTGTCAAAATTGTCCCAATGATTTTTTTCGAGAAAACAACCGGCACAAACACCATATCTACAAGAAACAAGAGGAAGACCAGTGACCATATATTGATTACATAGTTGATAAAATGAGCGATAGTTTATATGACCAAAACACTCATGCCAAATTTTTCTCAATTCATCATTATGAGCAACAAAAATTGATGGAAAATATGATGATATGAATTTTTCAAACTTGTACAACCTAGTAATATCATCATCAATTCTAGTTTTGAGGGCATTCTTAGGATCTTTTAAATCCTTGATGACAACTTGGTGAGGTGAAAAATCTATCGTTTTACCTTCACTTGAATGAATGATTTGATACACTAAAAGAAGATTGCAGGAAAGACTTGCAACACATAACACATCATCGAAATTACCATTATCTACCTGAATAGTTCCAAACCCTAGAACACTAAGAGATCTATCATCACCAAAAAATATTTTCTTGGTGTTACATTAATTTAGAGTAAAAAAGATGGCTTTATCCTTGGCCATAGGATAAGATGCTTCATAATAAATAAGCCACTCATCAGAAGAAGAAGTAGAAGTTGCATTGAAGGGGAAAATAGAAGAAGAAAGTGCATGTGGATGAGAAGAAGAGTTAGAAGAAGAATAATCAATATCGATGTTGTGTTTCTTCATCCTTGCTTATAAATCTTCCATCTTCTTAAAAAATGACATTGAAAACATACTTCATATGTGAAATCTATGCCCTTTTGAAAAAAAAGGCATAAACGGTAACCAAAGAGACACGTTGAAAGTAGAAAATGGTCCATGTAGTGATGCTCCTCCTAAATGTACCTATAAACTCACTTTTAAATAAGTTACTTATGAAGTGACCGACTTTTATAGAATAAGCGGGAATCACTTTTACAATGAAGTTACTTTGTAAATGAAAGTTGCATGCCAAAAATAACTTAAAATAAAATATTAAAGTTATGTAATAGTAATTCACTTTTATAATTAAGTGAAATACACTTTACAGTGAATGCATGAACTTTTTCAAAAAAAAAAAGTAAGAAAAAAGAGACATGAACCAAATAACTCTTAATAAGTAAAGTAACTTTCAACCAAGTGAGCCAGTGCAAAACACAGTATAGTCTTAAGAAGTAGGATTAGGGGTGTTGTTGTTGTTGTTGTGGAAGATGGCCTTGGAGTGTGTGCTCAATAAAAACTCCTTTCATGCATTCACACACAAAAAAAATCACTTCTCGACAAAAATAAGGGTCAGATCTCAGTTAGATTACTCGAAAAATGAAAATGTTTCCTATGTTTCTGATTTACTAAGATCACACAGAGCACATGGAAAAGAGAATATGTAGATAGGAAAACCCTTTCCACTTTGTTTCTGATTTTTAGAGATCGCACAAAGCGCAAAGAAAAGAGAATATGCATATTTAAAAGAGTAGAAAACCAAAAATAAAAAATACAAAACCGAAATAGAACCAAAATATCATCTCTGTAAAACTTTAAAAGGGCATATTCAGGATTTATACCTCTGAATCTTACTGAATGGATGTATCATGGGAAAATGGAAACCTTTTTGAGTGAAAATAAAGGTGTTCCTAATATAAATGAGTTCTTCGGACGTAATGGAATAGTACTCTCAGCCCAAAAATGTATGAAATGGCATAAACTACAGATTCCATAACATGACTTCAAGATCTCTATCTACAATGGGAGAGAGTCTTCAAATGCATTTTGATACCATGTTTGAAAACATAGATATTCCAATAAAGAATGAACACCTTCAATAACCTCTCACACAATCATATCAAATATCAACACACCGATGTTTTTACATGGTAAAACCACTTTGGGGAAACATCTAACACCCCATCCAATGTGGCCACTTGGATCAATTTATTAATGCAAAAGAAAATATTACAAATATATTTACAAGAGAGTTTCTCACAATCAATCATCGGAAAATGAACCTTCGTTCTCTTTAAATAGAGATCATGGACCAATTGGGTGTTAATCCGTGGATCAATGTATTCATTAATATCGAGGAGAATATGAGTCATGGGATTACTCTACGTAATTTGGATTATTTTCAGAACGAAATGAAAGAAAATATATTACAATGAAACACACATAAATACTTCCAGAAACAGAGAACTACATTAATACATGAATTCTATTAATGAAATAAATGTAGAGAGACTGTAAAAATACAGAGTGAAAGACTCACTAGAATGGTGGCATCTTATCTCTGAGAATAGATGTGACAGCTACACTCATTCGCAAGAAGATGAGTACAATGAGGCTCTGAATGCTTTTTTATGATAAACATGAATGCCAAAACCCTAGACATCCAAAAACCTAACCCTAGGAGATGAAGTGCCAAAAGTCATGTGGGCCCTGTTGGGGTAAGTTAGCACATCAACTTCCCATGGTCGTAACTATTTCATACTAAATTCTTTTTAGGCCTGTGATAACCCATTGGAAAGGTATTTTCGAGAACTATGAATTATGTCATCAAAATCTAACTCCGTCCATAGTTTGACTATGGCAAGCCGAGAAAACATTGTTTAGGGCCCAAAAACAACCTGGAAGCACAAAAAGATGTATTGATAAGGAAACTTCCAAAATAATCTAGTTGGAATAGGTGGGCGACCACCAATATCCACTTGGATGGTGTGTAGGGATTCATGATAGCCCCAGAAGTGCAAAACCCAAAATTACAAAGAAATTTTCCCATTACAGAGAAACGTGTTGAACTAAAAACTATCAAGATGAGCTAGTTGGAATTTGGAACAGGTGGGTGGCCACCAATATCCACTTGGATCGCTACCTTAGGAACATATTGTGACCATCAAATTTGTTGGTTATGGAGCCTGATTATCTTCTTGATTCATAGGTCTTGTTTCAGTCATATTTGGATCCTAGTTCCTGGCAGGGGGGTGTGAGGGGTCATGCCTCCCCACATCTGTTTCCAGGGGGTACAAGGGGAGAAACAATAATCATTGGCGCTCTCCTTGGAGAGGGATCGGGGGTAGCACCCCCGAAGAGAAATTTTTGGGAAAATTTTCCTTGTAAAATATTGGAATTTTGTAGTCAATCTTAATCGTTCATCATTAGGTTGCAGATCTGAAAGTAGAAGTTATGTTAGGGTTTTTTTCCCTTGAAGGAAACCCTCTTTTTTGTATGAGAAAATTGTACTGTGGTGGAGTAGTATTTTTTGTGAAACTGTTTGTGACTCAGAGAGGAGATTGTGAGAGAGTGAATATGAAGTTTTAGAATATTCATTGTAGGTTGTATCCCTTCATTTTGTTGGATAATAAAAGAAAGGACTGGAAATTTTTCCATGGATGTATTCCATACTGGGTGAGCCACATATATCTGTGTCTCTATTGTATTATGTATATTTTTTTTTTTCTGCATTTATTTTATTTTATTTCTCTGAGATCCTCTTTTCTAATAATTGGTGTCAAAGAAAAAGGTAACTCACTAGAAAAGAGGGTTCATTGGTCGAGTGGAAGCAATGGTGGAAGATGGAAATTTTAGGGTTAAGAAAATTAACGGCCAAAACAACCAGTTATGGAAGATGTAAAATGGAATATTATCTATATTAGAAGGATATTTTCCTATCATTGGGTGGAAAATCAAAGAAGTAAACAAGTATTTCTAATGAAGTGATTATTTAATATAAAGATGTCAAAATGTGGGTTTGTTTTCAACCATTTAAATGAATTTAATATGATTACTAATCGATTAAGTTCTATAGGAGTGAATTTTTATGTTGAGGTTAGGGCTCTTATAATATTTTTATCATTGCGAGAAAGCTCGAATGGCTTGTTTATGATTGTAAGTAACTATGTCTCTGGTTCAAACACTCTGAAATTTGATAATTTTGTTGGTGTTATCTTTAGCGAGGAAATGTGATGGAAAAGCACGAGTGAGACATCAGGTAATGCATTGAACGTGGAGAACAAGGGAAGACAAAGGGAAAGAGGAAATATCCTAGGGAACCATGGGAAGTCTAGGAAGGGAATATCGAAATCCAGACTAGGAAAGATAGAATATTAGAATTGTGGGAATAAAGAACATCTAAAGAAATACTACATATATCCAAAGAAATAAGGAGATGGACAACAGGAGAAAAATCAGGAAGGAAATGTAGTAGGTGATGTGTTACAAGATGCTTTGATTCTTTCTTTAGATAATGTTATTGATTATTGGCTATTATATTCAGGGCATTCCTTTCATGCCATACCCCATGAGAAATATTTTTCAAGATTATGTACTTCAAGTGTAACATCCTCGGCCATCCATGCTGGACCATGCTATGCCAGATAACTCTTACATTCTCTCTGTGGAACATACTGTAACATACCCAACATCTAACTGAGCTATACCATATAACTTTTTTGAACTGTATGCCATTAAAATATATACACACAGAACTCTTGCGGAAGCATTATATATAAAACGTAAACATACAAATACATCTATAAATGAACAGATTCACACTGAAATAATAGTAAACATATACATGCAGCATATACAGGAAATACACATAAAAATAATCACAGTTATACATGCGAACGCCGAAAAAGGGAATTTAAAGACTAAAACAAACTTAATTAAAGGGGCTAAGAAGGATTAATCGATGCATCAATGAAAACTTTAATACACACCATCCACGAAGTAATTTTAAATGTTTTTTTTTTGCTTATTCGTGCTATGACTCGTCAAACAATTATGGAATTTATTTGGACTACGTCGAGGTGAAAAATAGTAGGATCTCTCTTTTACTACTAAATCTTTCTTTAAGCGAATTGACAGTTTGGTTCGCAAGGACACCAGGGTTTTAAATGACTAAGATAAGGGGTTTGTTTCATTATTTCAATCTTATTTCTATTTTGTGCGTAGATCTTTTTTCATCAGGATAACTTCTGTCTGTATTAACAATTCTTACTACAAGTGATTTGCATACAAAATTCTCTTTCATGGAACCACGAAAGGCATTCAAGGTGGCTTCCGAAAGTTCATTTTAGGGCTCCGATGTTGTTTCTGATACTTCACCCTAAAGTATTAATACTGTCAAAACCTGGACATACATCTCCGACATTCTTCAGTCCGAATCGGTGAATTATTCAGATGATTCCAGTGATAATGAGAAGGATGATTTGGCCACCAGATACAAAATCATCATTCATGCATAAATGCACAAAACAGCAGCAAGACCACAACTCCTCCCTTATTATGATATGATCATATGGGCACTAGACCATGTGGATATCCCGACCAGAATTGTCATAAGCGAGCAAAAGGTGATGATTGGGAATTTTAGACCAGAACTTATGCAGGCAATGTATCAGCTGTCACCCACACCAAACTTTGCACACAATGATAAATTTCTAGAAATTTTCAAGGAGAAGGAATGCGATCAATATGGCAGAAACTTGTCTGATCTGATTAGGGATTGGGTTTCGCACCCCACAAAATTCAGGGTAGACTCTAATGGAATTTATTTAGTCTCCTCCTTAGAGCCACCATTCAGGTATATAGCAATGATGGCCTGTATGTTGTATGGGAGGGAGGACACCACAAAATTTTTCTCCCATGGGTGCCTTTGATTCATATAGTCTTTGAAGGTCTTTCTTTCAACTAGGCCAAACTGTTGTCAGATAGTTTAACGAGTCGAATTACCGAATATCGAGCGTAGAAGGCAAGTGGGAAAGAAACTTCATTTTTCATGTCCGCCTACATCATGGACGCCATTTGTTTCATGATGCCTTTCCCTCTAATGAGCTGGAGCTAGACTCCATCTAGTACAGACCCCATCCATGTCTACCACTCAAAGCTTTGGGAGGATAAGGCCAAAGAATTCATCTACGAGATCTTCAACTGGATAATGTTGTCATTGCATGTCGCCATTTTTGGCTAGCCGCCTCCCAGTATATTAGATAGCGTTGTGACCAGCCTAAGCAATGTGGCAGATTGGTATCTAGAGGTGAAATTTTCGTATATCAGGGTTTTCGGCACCTCTGTCCCTCCATATTCCCTCCCGCTATTCCTGCTAGATAAGCTATTGTGCTATGAGATCACCAGGTAGTCTGTGCTCGACAGGATAAGCAAGGATCTCAAAGGAGTATCAAAAAATGCATGGCCACCCTTCCCTATTCATATCGGTGCATATTCCTTGCTAGATTTTGGTCACACCAAAGCGAAGGTTGCAGCTCTAGAAGAAATGATGCTGGTAGACATTGAGTTTAAGAAGCATGACCCTAGTAAGGTTGTGAGAAATCACCTGGCAAGTTATGGCCTAAAGAGTTATGAACACAAGGATTCCCCGCATGAAATATTTCAGGGTGTGAGGTCCTTCACAGAAGTCCTAAGTCAGATTCAAGCCTTACCACCTCGAGACATGGCCAAATTTTTGAAATTTTGGGAACACCGACAAAGTTGTCTCTCCCAAATTTTACAGGGTGAAGCCCCAGAGCTTCTAGTTACAAAGAAAACGAGAACCAAAGGTGCAAAGGACTCGAGTCCTAGCGGGGAGAAGGACGAAGGGAAAACCAGGGAGGCTGGAACCTCAAAGCTAGGAGACAAAGTCCCCCAGAAGCAAAAAGGAAACCCCGAAAAGGGTTCTCCAGGCAAGCAAGCCCAAGGCCAAGCGGAGATACCTTCGCAAGGATTAGGTGACTAACTTTCTCTCATGCCAAATGAGTCAGTTACAGAAGCCACCCCAAAACAAACATCCAAGAAAATCGACAGTCTGATTTCTATCGTCACACCCTTGGAGTTCACAAAGGGGAATCCTAACGAGGGATGGATTTTCAATGAAGAATTGACGCCTATTTTTGTAGAGGAGTTGCCTCCCAATGAATTTTTCTTTGACAAGAAAATAAAGGTCGTGGTAAGGCAAGGATTTTACCAAAAAGAGGGTGTAGTAGCCAAAATATTTAAAATTATGACAGATGGGAACGCCGCGAAAGAGGAAAAATTTGTAGAGGAGATAGTTGGGATGCTAGGGGATTATGCTACAGCCAATCAGTACTCAGTTGGGACTTTGATGGCCCGGTTGAAACAAAAGAGCTTCCTGATCAGTAAATTGGAAGCTAAGGTAGCTATTGTCAAAGTGAATGTCAGGGACAAGGTGAGCAGGAGCCTTGAGGAAGCCCGAACAACCGACCTGCATGAAATCGAGAAGCTCAGGTCCGACCTCGAGCAGGTGCTCCAATCAATGCAAATTGGCCAAACATAGGTACGCCAGCAAGGGAAACAGATTATAGAGTTGTAGTCGAAATTGGAGGTGGTCGAGAAACAGGCTGTAGACATAAAAATGTTCAGATCGCAGGCCACCGAAATCTGACATAAGGTACTTATGGCTCAATAAAACTTGCTGGCAAAGGTGAGGACCATTTCCTGATGATAGAGAAAATATTAGAGAACATTTGTTTCGAGAGAAAGAGAAGTCGGGGCAGCACGGGTCGCTTTCCAAGATGTTGTTATAGCTACAGCAAGGATAGAGATGGCCAACTTCTCAAAATTATCTATCGAGGAACAAACCATAGGTAATATCCTGCTGAAGGTCTGGGAGCAAAACATATCGAAAAGCAGGGCGAGAGCTAACGAAGTAAAAAAAAATTGTGAGGAAACGTTCTCTTTAATAAGTAAAGGTTTTCTATATCTTGGTAAGGAGAGAAGTGCTAGGACACTAGGCAAAATCAATATAGCTAAACATCTGTTGGACATCAAAGAAAACATAGAGGAGCAGCAAGTGGAGATATCCTAGATCAGCCAGGTTGATATGACCCAAATGGACAAATGGCTAGTATGGCCAAGTTTACAATTATGCTCCATCATCGCAGAGGACCAACAAGTGAGCGAGAGTTTACCACAGCTGGGAAAAAATTGTTACACTCTTGAAGCAAGCGACCAAGCAGAGCCTTCTAGGTTGATAGCCCAGTTGGTGGAGAGGTGCATCATTTGCATCGAGCAGGTGAAAGGGCAGGCTTCTGGTGTCAAATAATGACAGATGTATACCTGTTCTATTTTTATAACCCAAAGAGTAAAGAAAGGAAGGTGCTCTGCCCACAGGAAGGAGGACAAAGACAGAGAAGTCAAACGCATAAATTTCCCATTTTGTAACCGAAAACTTCTGGAACGATTGAGATTATAGCATTTAGAAGTTTGTATAAATATGAATTTTGAAGTGAGAATAAGGGTTGGACCTTTTTTGGTCGATTGTAATAGAGAATTTTTCCTTTTGAAAATTAATACAAAGCAATCTGAAGATTCCTGATTCCGTGAAGACTGAGTTATGAGTTTTGTTTCCCCATTATCTTATATTAAATTTCATTTCGCATATATATTTCTGATGAATGTTTAGCCGCAATTTAGTACAACTTCTACTATCATGACCAACTTTTTAGTCATCTAATCATTTGTATTTTTTCCTCTGTATCGGCTATCAGTAGGTACAAGACCTGTGAACTTTTTAGATCTCTATATTTTATGCTTTGTCAGATTTCTTCTTGTCTTTTTCTTCTTCTGTTTACAGGGCGAGATTCTCCCTTGATAGGAGCCTCGCATTGTCGATAGCTTAATGTTTTCTCACATTTCATACATGATTCTTTAAAAATTTAATTCAGTTACGAGAGAATGCCTTTGGTTTGTTTTCTACTTTTAACATCAAATTCGGAAATTCTCTGTTATATGGTTAAAAAATTGAAGTGGCCTCTTAAACCTTGAATTCTCTTTTCAATTTTTGTTTCTCCATGACTGTGCCCATTGCAAGACAGCCCAACATTGAACCTGGCCTATCGGATCAAACCAGCATCGCTTTGAACCTTTTTGACACCATACTTAAAATTTCCATCACCCGGGTAGAGCTCGAACGTTTATGGGCTGCAATTGAATGGGATATAAGCATCCAGGAACATTTGGAAGCAAGACAGAGACAACTTAGAAATCAACCTTAGCTTCTTTTCTTGAAGGTTGACTCTTCCCCTTTGTTATATTTTACTCACTTTTGGATGCCTCGACCCTATGCTTTCTAGCCTTAAGTACAGACTCTGGAACAACATCTTTCTAGCGTCGTTGACGGGGATGAAGTTACGAAACCTTTTCCCTGGGAGAACGGCATTTTTGCAAGTTTCTACCCTTTGATAGTGAACAAAGAGTGAACACCTTCTAAAGGATATTTTTATCATTCACTTGGTGACTCCACGTTTAGGTAGGCTGGCATCCGGTCAAAGGAACACCAGACAAAACCTGGATGGTAAACAAACCATTCCCGTTTCCGATCCCGAAAGAATATTGAAAACAAGAGGTTCCCTTAAGCCAACCACTGCGGTCTACCAGCTTAGGCACACACAACCCAAATATAAGATTTCTTTTGGACCTATAACTTCGCATGAATCCCCCCCTAAAACCCTCAACCCAACTTTATCTCTCCCTGAAGTCAAAAACGAAATTCATCCGACCACTTCTGGCGCACACGAAGGTGAAAATTCCTCAGTAATTTTAACAGCGAGAGATATCCCACCAGCTCTTCAGTTAGATTTCCCGATCTCGTAGAGTCTCAAAGAGTATACCATACACTTAGATTCCACACCCGCAGGCTCCCCTGATTACATATCTTGCAAATCTAAGGAACCAAGTCCTCGCATCCCTTTTCCCCCTTCTTTAGTTTTCGAATCTCTCGAAAAAGCTAAAGATTCTCTTTTAGTGTTCTAGAACCCTCTGTATAACGCATCATTTTCCTATCCAATAGTATCGATGGCGGCTGCAGGAGGGGGAGGTGGAGGGGTTTTAGGAGGTGGAGGAGCTCTAGGAGGAGGAAGGGGGGTCCAAGGTCCACCCCCACCTCCCAGGGTTTTCACTAAAGTAGCTGCCAGATATGCACCTCTGGTCCTGCTTGTCCCTCTTCGTGACCTCCCTGAAAACTACATGAAAAACTTACCTAAATTTACAGGGAAAGGGGACCTGACTACGACAGAACATATAAATTTCTTTGATCAGTTTGCAGATATCCTAGGTCTCGAACATGAAGACGTATATTCGAAGTTATTTGTTCAGACCTTCGAAGGACAAGTATGAACCTGGTTTTGAAGTCTACCCGCAGGTTTGATATTATCCTATGATGCCCTAGAAGACGCTTTCCTTATATAATGGGGCAAAAGAAGAGACCATTTGTACTATTTGACCGAGTTCAGGTCTTTAAGAAAAAAATATTTGGAAACTATTATGGAATTCATTCAAAGGCTTAACAAGTTATATAATAAAATCCTAGTTGAAGTTAAACCATCCCAACCCACAGCCAAGGTAACCTTTGCGAGAGCCTTCGAACCCAATTTCGCACTTCTGTTGAGAGAAAGGAGAGGGGATACCCTAACCCGAATGCAAGATGATGTCGTAGAGATCGAATCTAACATGATGGCTTTTGGAAAATTAAAAACAAAAGTAGAAACGGGAAACCAAGAAACCAAACGTTTTAGGGAACAAGAGGGACCCTCAGGGCTTAGTAGATCCTCAGATGATAAAATGAATGACATGGCCAAGATAATTAAAGAGTTATCAAATAATATTTCCATAATGGAGCTAGATCAATCCAAGGCAGATCCCTTCGTTAAAACAGAATTCAGAAGAAACCCCAACCCTCAAAATCAACAAAGACAGATTAAAAATGAAGACCAGAAAATTCAAACCCCTTTAAAAAATGAAAATTTTATAGGAGGAAATGACCTGCAAGATTTCAAGGATCTATAAGAAGACGTGACAAATTTGGGTGACAAATGCACACACCCTTATTTAACTAAAGAAGATTATGAGAATTCCTTGGACACTCAGCAACCATCAAATAAAGATGATGACATAAACAACATTGATCTTTCTGTCTATCAAGAAGTGGTTGGTCCTATAATGGTCGAGGTCCAACCTAAGTACAACCTGAGGCCTAGAAACAAACCCATGTTGACTCCTCAACCCAAGAAAATTCTCCCAAGAGGTGAAATATACGAGCCCACCCCAAAGGAGACTGAGATACATAATAGCAAAATAAAAGGGGTAGATTCGCAGAATCCCAAAGCAAAAGACGTTGAGACCCAAGCAAAAGAAATTAAGACAGCTGAAACACATATACTAGTAAATAAACTCATGGGAAATGAATCAGCACAAACAAATAAGTTGGAAAAGAAGGAGTTCGAGGTTTCAACCAAAGAAACGGACAAAGGTAGTGGAGGTTTCAGCCTTGAAAATGAGATAAATAAGATCAAAATACCAATCCCTCTGGTCAAATTAGCAAAGAATCTTGTGTATCGAAAGAAGATAACCAAAATTATAGGTTTTTCGAATCCAGAAAGTCACTCTGACGTGATAAACTTGGAAGATGATAAGCCTAATATCACTTTTGGTCCACATTTCGAGGGTGCCAGAGACACCGTCGCTCCCTTCTATATTACCCTAAATGTGCATGATCGACTGTTTCATAACTGCATGCTAGATTCTGGAGCCTCACATAATGTAATGCCCAAGTATATTATGGACAAACTAGGCCTCGATATCACCAGGCCTTATGGAGACCTCTACTCTTTCGATTCAAGGAGAGTTAATTGCATGGGTATGATAAAATATTTAGTAATCACTCTTGCACAGGTTCTGGTGAAAAGCATCCTGATGGATGTAGTTATCATCGATATACCTCCGAAGTATGGCTTGCTACTATCTAGGTCACGGGGAGCCAAACTCTGGGGGTCTCTTCAACTAGACTTGACCTACGCCATGATTCCTGTGTTTGGTGGGAAATTTACTCATCTATACAGGGAAACGAGGCTAGCATACACAGTGAGCGACCCACAGAATCCTAACAATTATTCTGTTTATGTTGTCGATCAAGATCTAGGGAATTTTATTTTTTCTTTTGATGATGGTGTAAATAGCTATATAGAAGACAAAAACATAAATGAAAATGAATCAGGAAAGATAGATGAAAATATGTATAGCACTGGAATTTGGAAAATGTTTTTTGATGGTGCCTTTTCATATGAAGGAGCAGGTGCAAGAGTATTGTTTGTAGCACCTGAAAATGAATTTGTGATTCATTTCTCTTACAGGATTCAGTGGGATATACTACACCAATAATGTATGTGAGTATGAGGCCCTAGTCTTAGGGTTGGAAGTTGCCAGGAAGATGAACATAAAAAACTTGGAAGTATACGAAGACGCAGAGTTGATAGTGAAAAAGATAAATCGACAATACCAGGCCAAACACCCAATATTGAGATCTTACAGGAATTGCGCCTGGGATTTAATAGAAAATTTCTTCTCATCGGTAAATGTTCATTTCATCTCGCACGCTGAAAACATGCAAGCCGATTCATTAGCCAAAGAAGCCTCAACGTTTCCCCCCCCCCCCCCCCCCCCCCCC
>CBVK0101645650.1:0-24603 GCA_900067695.1 Picea abies
ACACATACCATGATACCTTGGACCAATTACCTCATGGAGCAAGAGTCCTCTCCGATGCAAGCCCATGCCGGTAGTGATGGAAGCTGGTACTGCTGACAGGACAAAGTTGGCTGAGAAGAAGAAAGATGGGCCCTCCAGGGCCATGCTCAGGTCGCTCCTGCTCTCGGTACTCCATGTCTAGGACCATGTGNNNNAAAGGCATCAGCGACAAAAGACGGGGTGGTATTGCCACCCCGTAAAGCAATAGCGTATACATGATAAATGTGCATATAAGGCAGTAAGTAAATGTGCATATAAGGCAGTAAAACAAGAAAACAAACAAGATGCATATGTAATAGAAATCAAACAATGCGGTATAATACACGGAAGTGGTTACTTACCTTACACTTGGAGGGTGAGGGACACGAGTGGTTGTATCATGGATTGGTGACATTGGGTCACAGTCGCATCACCTCTTATAGGGAGTTTACAGATAGGCTCATGGACAGGTTTGACAGGAAGGATCCCGAGATACACTTCAGGGATCTAGCCCAGTTGCGACAAACTGGCACAGCAGAGGCATTCATCACAGAGTTTCAGCGGGTAGCCGTGGCAGTGACAGATATATCAGAGCCCAGGCTGATCATGCTATTCACAGAAGGACGCACAGAGCCTTTGAGAGGATGGGTGAAGTTATATAGGCCTCCCACTTTGCAGGATGCCATCCTTCGCACTCGAGATCCGGTAGACTCAGTGCCAAAGACTAAAACTTTCTCCAAACCATTTGTGCCCCAGAGGGATTAAGACAGGAAGCCATTCTAGAGAGAATGGAAGGGCAAGGAGAAGTTGGATGATGAGACTAGGCGAGAGCTTATGAGGAAGAAGCTTGGCTTCAACTGCAGAGATCCTTGGGTCTCAGGCCACAGGTGCATGGGCAAAGGAGAGATTCATTATATTGAGGTAGCAGCAGACAGCGTGGACAGTGAGGAGGAGGAGCAGGACAGTGGATCCACTAGTTCAGAGGAGGAGTCAGCACCAGCAGAGGAGCAGCCTTCTCGTAGACCACCGACACTGGCAGGAGCCTATCCTCCAGTAGTCCCACAACCGCCAGAACAGGCTAACAGGAGGAAACCAACAAAGGGAGGTGTCATAGCGACCCTTTTTGGTGTTCCCAGGTATGATACCCTCCGTATTAGAGGGATTATTCAGGGGCAACGGGCAATCGCCTTGATAGATGGTGGGGCCACCCACAACTTCATCGATGCTTCCCTAGTAGCTAGACGGGCACTTCAGACAGAGGAGTTTGAGGGGTTTGATGTTGCGGTAACAGATGGCCACACAGTGGAGTGTCTAGACAGAGTTCCAAACTTAGAGATGAAGTTAGGCAACTACACAGTGAGAGACACATTTTATGTGGTTGACCTATCGGACACATATGTGGTGTTAGGAGTTCAATGGATGATTACCTTGGGAAAAATCACTACCAACTACCAAACCTTGGAAATGGGATTCAGAGATCAGGATGGGAAGAAGGTTGTTCTAAGAGGTATGTCGACAGGAGCACCCAGGACAATTTCAGCCAAGATGATGGAGAGGATATTCAGACATGGGGAGGTAGCATATGCCGTAGAATGCTTGACCACTACTTAGAAGGATTCAGAAGGTCGACAACAATACCATATAGAGATCAAGAATTTATTGGGACGACATCAGCGGGTCTTTGAGGCAATTCCACCAAGGAGACCACCTGATAGGGAGTTTGAGCACACCATTGAGTTGAAGGAGGGGGCCAAACCTATGATCACCCCCCCCTATCATCATCCTAGGTGATTCAAGGATGAGATAGAGAAGGCATTTAAGGAATTGCTGGTGATGGGACACATCAGACCAAGCAACAACCCATTTGCTTCTTCAGTTGTCTGAGTTCTGAAGAAGGATGGCACCATGAGGATGTGCATTGATTATCGAGCCTTGAACAAGAAAACCATCAAGAACCGGTACCCTATCCCACGCATTGATGAGTTGATGGATGAACTGCATGGGGCAGTTTTCTTCTCAAAAATTGATCTATGCTCTAGATATCATTAGATCAGCATCCGAGAGCATGACATAGAGAAGACGACATTTCGATGTCATTTTGGACACTTAGAGTTTCTGGTTATGCTATTTGGGCTAACCAATGCACCCGCTACATTCCAGTCTTGCATGAACCATATATTCAGGGATCAGTTAAGGAAATCAGTCTTGGTTTTCTTCGACAACATCTTGATCTATAGCCGGTCATGGAAAGAGCATATGAGGCACCTGGATGAGGTATTAAGCATCATGGAGGCACAGTCATTATATGCCAAAGAGTCCAAGTGCGAGTTCAGTATGACAGAGTTTCTTTACTTAGGCCACATCATTAGTGCACAGGGGGTACAGGTGCACCAAGAGAAGATCAGGGCCATTCTGAATTGGCCGATGCCCAAGAACGTGACAGAATTGAGGAGCTTCTTCGGGCTGTGCAACTATTACAGGCGATTCGTCTGGTGTTTTTCTCAGCTTGGAGCACCACTGACAGTTCTTACCAAGCATGGGGCCTTCATATGGACCGAGAAATCACAAGAAGCCTTTGATCACATGAAGGAAGTCATGGGCACTTGTCCAATGTTGTCACTACCATACTGCACCTTGCCATTCGTACTAGAGTGTGACGCATCCGGCAAAGGGATCGGTGCAGTTTTGATGCAGGGAGGACACCCCATTGTATTCGAGAGCCGGAAGCTTAGTCAACCTGAGAGGTTGTACTCCATTTATGACAAGGAAATGTTGGCAATCATGCATGCCTTGACCAAGTTCAGACAATATTTGGTGGGCAGTAAATTCATGGTCAAGACCGATCACAACAGTTTGAAGTATTTCCTTGAGCAGAAGGACCTCAGTGACCGCCAACAGAAATGGGTGACGAAGGTACAGACATTCGACTTTGACATAGAGTATGTCAAGGGGAAGAAGAACATTGTGGCCGATGCACTATCAAGGAGACCTGCATCATGTTCTTTGATGGAGATTTCAACAGATTGGAAATCCCACTTGTTAGTGGAATATTCCAAGAACAAGTTCGCTTGTGAGGTGATGGATGGGCAGATACAGGATGACCGGTATAGGGTCATTGACAATGTCATATTTTACAAGGATAGAGTCTACTTGGTGCCAGATTCAGGGCTTAAGAAGAAGATCCTCACTGCAGTTCATGATTCACCTCTAGCAGGCCATCAGGGTTTTTCAAAACCTACAGACAGATCAGAGAGAGGTTCTCATGGAAGGGCCTCAAACAGGACGTTATGAGACACATCAGTGAGTGTGTGACTTGCCTGCAGAACAAGTTAGAGCATGCTCTTCCAGCAGGGCTACTTCAGCCACTCCCCATTCCAGAGAAGATATGGGAGAGTATATCTATGGACTTCATCACGGGTCTACCCAGGGTCCAGGGTAAGGACTATATCTATGTAGTGGTCGATAGATTGACCAAGTTTTCTCACTTCTATGAAATACCGATAGAGTACAACGCAGTTCAGGTAGCTGAGCTTTTCTTCAGGGAGGTCTTCAGACTTCATGGGTTGCCGAAGAACATCGTCAGTGACAGGAACAGTCGGTTCATAGGGACATTTTGGAGAGAGTTGTTTCGGTTGGTGGGGATAGAGTTGACACCTAGCACCATCTATCACCCTCAGACAGATGGGAAGACCGAGATTGTCAACAAGTGGGTTGAAGGGTATTTGAGGAACTATGTAGGAGGACAACAAAGAACGTGGGTAAAGTGGTTACATTTAGGAGAACATTGCTACAACACCACCTTCCACATGTCCATTGGTATGACACCCTTCTGAGCATTGTACGAATATGATGCTCCCACTTTGGTAGACTTGGTCTTCGGGGAGAGCAGAGCTCCCAAGGCCAAGGATTGGATCATAGAGAGTCAGGAGATTCTCAAGTTGTTGAAAGAGAACCTGCAGATGGCGCAAAACCGACAAAAGATAAGTGCGGACAGGCACAAGATAGAGCGCAGTTTTGAGGTTGGAGATTTGGTTTTCTTGAGACCCCAACCCTACAGACAGTCATCTCTGAAGAAGAGTGGGGCTGAGAAGCTCAAACCTAGATTTTATGGTCCTTACAGGATCATACGCCGAGTAGGCGAGGTTGCTTACAAGCTAGAGCTTCCAGAGGGGAGCAAGATTCATAACGTGTTCCACGTGCCTTGCCTCAAAAAGGCAGTGGGACAATTCATTAGCACATCAGAGGAGCTTCCCTCGTTGGATGAGGAGGGACAGTTGGAGTTAGTTCCGAAGGAGGTTTTAGAGTTTCGGGAGCGGAAACTGAGGAGCAGGGTCATTAGAGAGTGTTTGATCAGATGGAGAGAGCTTCTAGTAGAAGACGCTACTTGGGAGAGCGAGCAGGTGTTGCAGCACCCTGGACTGGTATTGCTTGAGGACAAGCAATTTCGGGAAGGGAGGACTGTAATGTCCCTTTCCAAATAGGAGCTCCAGAGAGGAGGCTTAATGGTCTAAACCGCCCCGTTAGACTATAGCCAGGGCCAAAGAGGGGTAAACAGGGTTACTAGAGGTCACTCCAGTCACAGGTGTTATATTTGAAAAGTGACAATGAGCTAAAAAGGGTTAAAAGCGCTTTTAAGTCATTATGAGCTAAAAATATAAATTAACAGTGAATTAGGGTTTCAGCAGTGATTTAGGGTTTTTGAAGTCAACAGTGAATTAGGGTTTCAACAGTGGAGGGTTTTGGAAGTCAACAGTGAATTAGGGTTTCAGCATGATTTAGGGTTTTGGAAGTCAACAGTGAATTAGGGTTTCAGCATGATTTAAGGTTTTGGAAAGCTATAAAGAAAGGGTCAGCGACCTAATTCATCATTATGCAGATTATGACTTGTCATTGAGGAGAAGAGGCGCATCTCAGGAGAGATAGTTCAATGTATTCCAGGAGGAAGACACCAGTTGGTTGATTTCGGTGTTGAAAGACACCCTAGTCACCGGGAAGATCATCCAAGTCTTCCATCATTCTTCATTGATTCCGCAGTGCTCCCATATTTCGGGTATTATCTTTTAGTTGTTTATTTGTATTCCGGCTAAGATCCTTTTGTCTTTTGATCTCGCCGAGTGTTGTTATTTTATTCGGCCGCAGTTGCTTATTTATATTCCGGCTAAGATCCTTTGTATGTTGATCTAGTCGAGTATTGTCAGTTATTCAGCCGCATTCGGCCATTTTGTAATCCACAGAGATATCATAATAAAAACTTTGCAATCCTTTGTCGCGTTTATTATTTGTATGATCATTTATATGCTGTAAACCTTTGATCCTACACACACATTAGCAGTGTTTCCTAGACTAGCCAAGTCAGGAACATTACAATTACATCATATACCTAATCTATCAATCAGTCATTCCAGTCAGAAGGAAAAATGTTGGAAGGTTACTTGACTTGTTCAAAACTGGTTGACAGTTATACTTAACAGCATTTCATTCCTTTTATCATCCTTACACCAGAAGGAGAAAACTTTGAGCAGGAGGATCTATTCATTCATTCATCCCATCAATAGAAGAGCATCACATAGAGAGGACCAAAGTCGATTTTCTATTTTCCCTGCAAATCAGATAATCAAAAGAATTCTCAAACTCTCTGGTTAAATTTCAATCCTTACACAATGCACGACCCAACAAAGCACTCATTCCTAGAGCTACAAATGCAAGATATTTCTCTTGACAACCAGGCAAATACCAATGAGACTGTTGATGGGTATTCCTCAAAGGCATTGCCTTCAGAAGACTGACAATTTCCAATTCCTTACTGTCCACAGAAAATTGGGATTAATGGAAATGGAGACATCTTGAGTGCAATTTATAACAACTGGTCTACATCTTTGGTTGCAATGATTCTGTTGTGCAACTGGAAAGTTAACAATGTTACCACTGACAAATGCACAGAAACAGGAGTTTAAATATTCACAGCACTTCATTCCTTTTATCATCCTTACACGGTACACCCGAAGGAGAAAACTTTGAGCAGAAGGAGGATCTATTCATTCATTCATCCCATCAATAGAAGAGCATCACATGGAGGGGACCAAAGTCGATTTTCTATTTTTCCTTCAAATCAAGTAATCAAAAGAATTCTCGAACTCTATGGCTAAATTTCAATCCTTACACAATGCATGACCCAAAAAAGAACTCATTCCTAGAGCTGCAAATGCAAGATATATCTCTTGACAACCAGGCAAATACCAATGAGACTGTTGATGGGTATTCCTCAAAGGCATTGCCTTCAGAGGACAGTGACGATTTCCATTTCCCTTACTGTCTACAGAAAATTAGGATTAATAGAAATGGAGACATCTTGAGTGAAATTTATAGCAACTGGTCTACATCTTTGGTTGCAAAGATTCTGTTGTGCAACTGGTCTACATCTTTGGTTGCAAAGATTATGTTGTGCAACTGGAAAGTTAATAATGTTACCACTGACAAATGCACAGAAACAGGAGTTGTCTATATGGATGTTGTGGCAGCTTGTGAGATAGTTAATCCTAAGTTACAATAGAGTTGAATTGTAGTGTCAGGGTACAGCTCCAACTGTTTCTGTTGATAATACAGCTAGTTGAGCTATACTTGAGCAGGAGTTCAGTGGGAGCATCTATAACAATAACTAAGTGAAGTTAATGTGCTAGTCCCAGGTGCAACGGATAATTCTGATATGCTTCATGTGGCAGCCTATCAATAGGGAACTTGAAAAGAAGATCCACAGTCATGACATCAAATCTGGATTTGATTCAGATGTTTGTGCTATGAATCCTCTTGTTTACAGGTGTGTGAAATGCGGCAATGTGGGAAATGCATGACAAGTGTTCCACACTGTGCCTGAACGAAATATGGTTTCATGGTGTGCAATGATGGTTGGGTTGGCCCTCTACAAATTAGTAAATCTGCAAGAATGTTTTGAGGCAGTTTGGGAAATCTTATGGATGTGTCATCCCCCTTTAAGATGTTAAAGTTTCTGCTATTATTAGGTTACTTTCAATTTACTAGATAACAATAGCAAAGACAGGATCACTGAGAGAAACACAATCACAAGAATACACAAGCATTTATCCTAGGAAACCCTCAAGGGGAAGAAAACCCAGCAAAACTTCCTGAATATAGATAGCCAATACAATGCCAAGATAATGAACCAGACAACAGAGAATATCCAACACTGAGCAACACGCCTCTCTCTCTTCCTTCTTCCGACAACCGGCAACTGCAGCTTCCTTCATAACTTGCGCACTAGATGAGTGAGCTGAGTGTGTGTCTAAATGAGCGCTGGCCTCTCTTATTTATACAATTCTGGCACGTGTGGAAGTGTCTCTTCACTGGCAGGGCCGACTTCTTCCTCTGAGTGGTTATAACCACCTTTAATATATTCTGGGGCCTCTTTAATATATTCTGGGGCCGATTTCTTATTTAGCCTATTACAATTAGGGTTTGACCAATCCATTTGGTCAATTACAATGACCAACATGATCAATCCACAAACGGGAATTGATCTAATCAATAATAAATATATTTTATCTTTATCCACAAAAGGGGATAAGAATATTCTTTGCAGTTACACAATATTTTAACATAAGAGAGCAAAAGTGGGTGGATTTGGTATCACAAGAAAAAATAACTGTGGTTGAGGATGGGTACATGACAAATCCTGTTACAGTCCACACGCCAACTCAATATGAGTTGTGTGCTATAAACTTTAGTGCTGCTTCAAAGTGTTGTTCGAGATGCAAAATTATGAGATACTGCTCAGTTCATCACTGGAGCCATTCTTCTCCTCATACTCAAAACTTGGACCATTGATGGATGGTTATCTTTTTAGTAAAGAGTTATTGATATGGTACTAAGAGTTATTAGGATGAAATAAGTGCCCCAAAGAAGAGTACTGCAAGAGAGTTTCAGTCCAGACTCCAGAGTTATGATCCAGCGAATAAATTGCATTTTGTTGGCTATTATGACCACTAAGTCACATGGTTCGGGTTCGGGTTCGGGTTCGAGTTCGGCTTTGGCAACGATTAGGTTCGATTCGGGTTCGAATTTTCCAATAAAGTTTGGATGAGGTTTGGCTATATATATTGAACCCTAATGAAACTTCATCCCAAACCTCAATAAAATTATCCTTCAAATTCGTCCTAAGATTCGAATTCAGACACACATTCGAGTTAGTTCAGGTTCGGCATTAGGTTCGGTGAACCTTGAGGTTTGTCAAATTTCGAACCTCAAGCTTTAGGTTAGGTGAACCCTGTGACTTAGGATGACTGTGATGAAAAATGGTTTTCACTTCAAAATAACTCAAGCTTCAGCTGTTTCCAGGTTAGACTGCTGGCCAATTCCAAATATTGGAAAGTTCTGGTCATGGAAAAACTGGGGAAAGGTTTACAAATGGAACATCTGAGACTCCCCATCCCCAAGAATTAAATAAAGAAATTCACTTGTCTGCTGTTGAGAATGATGCATTCATATGCAGACCTGAAAATGGATACTTTGAGATATAGAAGTATACTTCTGTAGTATTGAATACTTATTGTAGGTCTTCCAGCGATGGCAGGGAAGGCAATCACTGTAAAGATGATAATAGCTTGGTGCCTCTTAAGGATATCAATTCCAGCAATTCTGATAAGAGAAAGTCTAGAAACGTCTATTATAAAAGATAATACCACAAACCAGGTTTTCGTTTAAGGGACACAATTGAAAGTGTTGTTCCAAATAATAGAACCATGGAGATTGTCCCAGAAGATTGAGCATTGGAAGCAAGTACTACTACACTTTTGACAAATTGGTTATAGGAAGCCTATGAAGCTACCCCACGTGTGAGAGGTTTTTATATTCGAGTTAAACTAGATGATGGTGTATTTTCAGAAGAAAAATTGGATAACCCCCTGGCAAATTTCTTTGTGATATTGTTTGGACCTTGGTGAACAGGATGGACAAGGTGGTTAGGGGAAACCAAGATGGAGCTCCCTTTTCCATCTAGGCATCCCCTCCTTGCAGTGCCTCTTCTTTTTCCTCCCATTCCTCTAATTTTCTCCTGGCCAGCGAAATACTAGGGTTTAGTTGCAGAGATTGAGCAATGGACACGTGTCGCCCAAGGACACCAATGCAACACACATCACCTCTACACACGGTCCAAGCAAATGCAAACGAAAATCCAACATGTGGAAACTTAATCTTGCATGATTACAATGTCTGTTCCTGCCTATAGAGGCAGGGGCAACAAACTACCCATCCACTCTTACTCACAGGTCCATAGAAACAACTATAAACATCCCTCAGCATTTCTTGCAAGATAAGATAAAGTTCAAAGGTCATATGTGTTCATTTATTTATTGGATATTCTCTTGCTGTGGCTATTTCTGTGCAAGGATGTGCGTCTTGCAAAGGGGTATGGACAACTGATGGAATGGACATATTAATAGATTAGTGATTTCCACATTAGTGGTTCAAGTGCATAATAAATTTGTTATACTTTCTGCAACATTAAACATAAGTTTGACTCATTAGTAGTTTCCACACAAAGCATGAAAAAGGAAGTCGACAAGCCCCTTCAGAACCTCGTCACCAAATCCGAATGCCAAAGTTAAAGATCCGGTCTAATACATGCAGCCCATGAGCACCACATAGAAGAAAAACCTAAAGTTGAATTAAAAGGAAGTGCAGCACAAAATTTAATAGAGGATGTTTATCACGACCTCAACAATATGTTGGTAATCTTGACTTTGACCTGATAAAACTCAGGATAAAATGTAACATCACCTTGAGCTGGCAATATGCACTAGACGGAAAGTTTACGCCTGTAAAATGACCCCTTTTCAATTTCTTCACCGTATTCACTTTCCTCGTCATCGTCTTCTGAAAAGCTTTCTTTTTCGGCCGATTCTAATGGTCCACCCAAACTGAAAGATGGCTCCATTTCATCAATTTCAATGTACTCGGCATCCAGTCTTTCTGCAAACCTCTCGTCACTACAGCTTAGAAACCATGATAAACTGCATTTTATTCCCTTCCGTGATAATTTCCGAAATCGAGGTTTGATTCTGGTTTCTAAGCTATAAGTGAAGTAGGCAGGAAAATCTACGAGGTCTTGTAATGATCTGTTCATTTCATGCCTGAAATAATTGAAACTGAATGTCATAACATCCATATTGAGGGCAAGCAACTGAGGGCATGTGACTACCATTTTTGTTATGTCTTCTGTCGAAAATCCCCACGCTCCCAGAAGTTCAATCCGTTTGAATACTGGATCCTGACTAAGGGCAGCAACCTGCGGCATCTTCTCTAGAAGTTTACCAAAATCTTCAGGTCCTATCTTCATATATAACTTGAAGAATTCCTGCTGCAACATCAATTTTGGCTTCAAATCAAGACCAAGAATCTCCGGATACTGCACTATAATAGACGCAAGTGCCTCATGCCTTACACCAAAACTGAGGAGACTCTCCACATTCTGTTTCAGCTGTTCCTCCAAACTAAAACCTAGAATGTATGGTTTCTTCTCAAGAATTCTAGCTACGACTTCTTTCCGAAGCCCCAAGCTTACAAGATAGTCCACAATCGGTTTAATCACCCTTCCAACTCGCATGGCCAAAATCTGAGGACACCGTGTCAGCATGGCTCCAACAGATCTACGGTCCACGCCAATGCTAACTAAGTACGCCACTGAAGTGCTCATGGTACCTTCGAGCTTAAAGCCCAGTAGCTCAGGATAATTCTCTATGACTCGTGGAATGTCATTTGCCTTGATGTCTAGCCCTCCAAGAAACTTGACAACAGGTTGAAGATCTATGACAACACTGGAATGCAGCACTTGTGGGTATCTTCGAAGCAGATCTGGAAGCACAGATTTACGAACCCCCAACTTCTCTAAATAGTCAAGAATAGGCACCATGTTCCTCTTCACACTACATCCTAGCATCAGAGGGTACTCATTTATATCTTCAATGCTGAGGCCTAATTTCTGCAAAAACTCCACCCTCTCTTTCATAACATCTACTGTAGTAGGAAGTGTTAACTCTTCAAGCTCCTCGGTATCTATTCCCAAACTCTTTATGTAATCACAAATTATAGCATGGCCATTAGGGTTATTACTGGGACTGTCGACAAGACCCATTGAAAAGGTAAGAGGTACCTCAGATGAAGCGGGCATTGCCCTTGTGATTGGAGATGCAATAGATGTTTCATTCAACAAACAATTATTCATACCAATGCTGCAAGGCCGTCCCTTCTTCATAGAAATGCAGATTCTCTGGCCCTGGTTCGGCTTGCAGAGACCAGGTTTAAAACTGGAATACAAAGCGGTTTTGGCATGGCATAAACTACACAAATTGGATTGTGCAAAGAACCAACAGGAGACCGCCATACCCTCTAACAGACCACTGTTACCAAAGGCAGAATTCTCTTGCATCAACCCCCCAAGTATTAAACTTTTCCTGCTCAACCTTCTTGTGGGTTCAATCCATGTTGTGTTGCAGACTGTTTATAATAAAAATAAAGAATGGTTCATGCAGAGAAACTGAAGAAAGCCGCCATTTGCTTTACAATACAGTTCAGAGTTGAGGAATTACCTGCGTCACTGATGAACCGAAATTAACGGAGGCTGAAACCTTCTTAAAACCTTCAATCATTTAAGCATAGTTGTTCCTGAGGGCGTTTGGACCAAGTAGCATAAACCCTGTATCTGCATTGCATTGAAAGACAAAATCCGAAACTGATTACTAAACAGCAAGGTAATGTAACAGAAATTCGTAGCCAGTATTATGACACTCTGGTCGGCATCGCCTGCTGCTGTTCCTCTTTGTTGCAGTTATTTCTTCGTGCTCTCGATTTTATAGAAGCCGGGAGAATTTTGGCCACAATAATGTTTATCCATTCCTGTAACATAAAAAGTACTCATTAAACTCAATTTAATGGCGCCTTTTCCGTTTTCCACGGTTACATAGCAGCGGCTTAAAGACATTTATCACCTTTCAATACTAATTGCGTGGCCGTCTCCCACCACCGGGTTGCCGGGCTTGGAGTCATAATTTTAATTGAAAAATAATAAAATACACTAAAAATAATATAATAAATAAATTGCCAACGTAAAAAATATTTGAAAAATAATATAAAACTTAAAAGTCCAAATCTATTTATAAATATCAATATGAATGTCAAATTCCAGGTCTACAACAAAAAAAAATCTTCCCATTCCAGGTCTACAATAAATAGCTACAACAAAAAAATTCTTCTCATTCCAGGTCTACAATAAATAGCTACAACAATAAATAAATTTGGTCATTAAGTTTCTACATTTCTTGGTACAGGTAAGAAAGGTTGGAGCAATGGTCCAGCCATTTGATTGGTAAAGTCTACTAAGGTATTCATACCTTACTTCTTCTGGATTTGAACCTGTAATCCCTACCCCTGCAACCTCTTAAAAAGAAATACATATTTTTAACCATTAGACCCACTCAAACTGTATATAGCTCGCTTGTACCAACAGTTAATATGACCAGCATGCATGTAAAGGATGTTAATATGGCCAACTTGTAAAGGATGAAACACAGGATTGAGTTGACAATAATGCAGTCGGGCGGGAGGCCTTATTATGCTAGCCTGCGTTTGGTTAGATTCTCTTCCAGCTGGTGGTGAGAACGTTAGATCCCATCTCCCGTGTTGTTGGCACTCACTCCAGCAGCATGCCACGCATCCAGGAACAAGGCAGAGCGTGCAGGGGCAAAGGTTCTCACAGAAGAGTTGAGACCCAGCGAGGAGGTCTAATGTCCTCGACTAACGAAATTGCCAATGAACCTGTTATTCTGGCAACCCAGAATGTTGAGCAACTAAGCAATTCGACTCCCCTCGCAGACAGGCAGGAATCGCAGCAAGCTCAAGAAGACGCTATGATTTGGGGTTGCATGGTGGAATGGTATGAGATTGGTGATGAGGCAGAGGGTGAAGAAGCTCAGAAGGCTCTAGTCCCTCTGTCGAAATATGTTAATTATTCACATCCTCGTCATTCATTAAAGAGAAACATTATCTCTCATTAATTCATGTTTAGGGAATATCTACTCTCGTTAACTCTGGTCTAGTGAACTATGGAGTTTTTCGAATTGTGATTGATATTAAATATCTTTATGAGAAAATGGTTAAGATGTCCACGAATGACAAAATTTGAAGTTACATAAACACATATAACAGATAAAAGTGTAATTTAAGGAAAGCATATATTAATAAAATAAATATTGTATATTAGAAAGGAAGATGTGCCATGATAAAAAAAAATCTATGTGCTTATGATTGTATTTGAGCGAATTGCAAATCGATGCACTTTAACACCTAACTTGAATTGAGCTTCCCACGTATGTGACTCTTGTAAAAACCTGGAAATAACATCAATTAGATGTTTAATAGGAAAACATTACAAAATCACGCATATCATGATGATGGCCTTGACTTAGAAAGTTGGTAGAATTGTGTCATGGCAACAGAAAGTTGATTCCATGTTCGAGGGGGTCTATGAAAATCAGCCATGGTTGTTGTCTGCTGCAACTTTTCCTACGAGTCTAACAAGATAAATAACACAAAACAAATTCATTTAAGTTTCATGTCTATAACTTAACAACATAACATAATTTTTGTATTAAAAGTGCAAATCGACAGGTATTGCATTTGGGGATTTAATTAAAATGACTACAATATTGATGGCCCTAGGAATAGAAGCGATAATTTACTGTACCCTTGGCTTCCTATCTTACTTTGTATGAACTTAAGAGGTGTTATGCACTATATGTGCAGTATGCATTTGTCGATAGTAAAGGTCTGAAACTGATCAAAGGTTGAAAATGTGCAGGACAATAAATGACAGAAAGCAACCCTGAACTATTTGCTTGAAGGAAACAAACCAATCTGAAAGTACAACTAATCTAGATTGCATGGATGGGACTTATTCTAACTGCATTGAAGAATATTGAATCAAGAAGATGAAACTAAAAGCAAGAAGATGAATTCAATCTAAGCTATGACAGAAAGTTGTAATAAAAGTAAAGTTGCACTAATGCATGAATAAAACAAGTTAATTGTCTAACTCTTTGATCAATGTCAGTCTAAGTGTCTTTTTATTGTTTATCGATGCCTTCATGAAAAATATTTTAAGCTAAGTCAAGATCTGAAGTTGAAACAAACCTACAGGAGATTTCTACAGGAATTGTGAAGTTCTACAGGAACTGTACAGTTTCTACAGGAAACTCCTACATGAAGCAAAATGAAGTTCAAAAAGGTAGAGTAAGTCTTTAAAAGCATGAACAAAGATAAACTACAAATAAATGGAGTAAATCTGAGGTTTTGTACCTTGGCAGGCACCAGAGTGCTCCAAAAGGCTATTGAACATTTCTACAAGATGTTTGTTGTGACTAGCTAGTTAGTGATAATCTTAACAAAAGTTGGGATTAATCATGCAAAGTTATATTAAACTTCAAAAGAGAATAAAATATTATCTAACATGCGTGAAAACTACAAAAATTGTAATAGGGTCCTTGAGCTCTCTTAGATGGGCCCTACCCAAGAATATAATATCCCTCTCATAGAATATATATATATATATATATATAGCTAGAGAGTTCGTCCTCACTTCCCTAAATCAAGGAGATGAATGAGTAAATGAGGGATCTCATCCCTTTACACTTGTATATTCGATTGTTGTTGATCAGAAGTGGTCATTAATGCACAAGGAGTGTTCTTGGAGGTAGGTAGGGACAATTTCCCTTGATCTTTGGCTGGCAACTCCTTGAGGAAGACAAAATCTCATGTTTCTAGGATGTTGGCGCCCCTGACTCCTACAGTTCAACCTGGTTGGTGGAATACATATATTGTGACAAAAACATTAGAGAAAAAAGGTGCATTATACACAAAAATCCATCTCAACATACATTCGTTAAGCAACATGCAAAATACCTATGACTTATTATTAAATATGGTCAATAAGAAAATATTAAGTCATTTTATAGTGGAAAAAATGTGCCAAAGATGAGCCTTTGGAATAGACAATAATGGGGCTCATCATCACCCCCCGACTGAACTTTTGCACACCCTTTGTGCAACCAAAATTTGTCTTTTTGTCCTTACTACTATTATTGTTGTTATGTACTCTGTTGTTGTTCACTAAGATGTTGTTGTTCAACATTTTCTTGTTGTTCATCACCCTGTTGTTTCTCAATGCCTTTTTGTTGCTCAACAAAGTGTTGTTGTTCATCACCATGTTGTTGATTAATGAATTGTTGCCTCATATCCCAAGCCACATATCTAGTGATAGCTTGTTGATCATGGTATCACTTATCCTCCACAATGTTGGCCCATTCTTCTTCTTCCTTTTTTGAATTGAGACTAGCCATAGGTGCTACTAGGAGAAGAAGTGGAGGGATCATCCTAATCTGAAAATATCTTTAATACAACAATGGTTGAGTTATTAAGCATGTGTTGATTAACCAAATAGGAAGTTGAATGAAAGAGGAAGAATTATAGAGGGAACATCACATCCATATGCACATATACAGATCTGAAATAAAGCATGAGCAACACCAATGTGATAACAAAGTTCGGCAATCTCGCCTACGTCTCTAGGCATTGTCTCAGTGGGCTTTCTTATTTATGTTCGAAGCTGTAAATGTACATCATGAAAGTTTCAATGGATTACAATAATGAGTTGGTCGTGTTCTACCAAATCTCAAGAACCCGTCAAAAGAAATGGCACCCAAATCAGATGAACGAAGCTCCCAGAAATGGCCTGCAAAGGTGCACTCCTCAATAGCTTCTCTTCATGACAATGGCTTTGGCTCAACAATTCGGCAACATAAGCCTGTTTTGAACCTCCCCTCATGGACTCAAGAAGGCATGATTTATATAGATCTAAAGTTGGTAACAATCTCCCAACTTCCCCCCAAGATCTGGCCTCAAAAAGGGCCCAATATCCCTAAAAAATGGATAAAATCCATCAAATATGCTGAATAAAATAATAAAATCACTATTGTATATTTTAAAACCACTTTTGAGAAATATTGGGGATAAGCCCTTAGGCCTGGGCGCATGCCCCCTCTACAGGGTCATATGGAACCATGTGGCCAAGCACCAGCCCCCTAGGGGTTTCACGCTAGCCCCTCCTCCTCTAACACCTGGTTGCATGTGCAATTGGTGGAACCATGGTCTAAACCCTGCATGTTGGCCCCCATAATGATCATCTCTAGTCATATGGTGAATCCCCGAATCCACTAGCTAATCCCTAGTCCTCTGCCCCCCCCCCGTTTGACAGCCCTTGGTCTCGTGGCATGGGCCATATGGCCATGCGCCCAAACTCCACGCCACAACTGGTTCACTGGTCCTAGATCCTAGCCCACAGTCAGACGAGGTTGGCCCCCGCCGACCGGGGCTATCCCCCCAACCTCTACCATTGTCAACTCATATTAGATATGCGCCGAATCTCCAACAAAAAACAACCGCAGCCTATATGGTTAATGCCCAGTTGTTAAGTCGTTGGCGCCCGACGAGGTCGGAGGTTCAAACCACCCAGCCTAAAAAAATGTTACCCAGCCGTCATTGGGCATCCGCAGGGTGCCATGTGGCACCACCTGATTAGGCCACATGGCGACCCGGGATTGGACCACATCATCAAACTGTACGCCCAGTCACCCTGCCACCTGTCCGACATGTCAACAGTCCATACACCCAGTCACCCTGCCATGTGTCAGTCCGTACGCCCAGTCACCTGCCCAGTTGTCATCCGTACGCTACGTGTCCATTTGTCATTGGGCCATGTCATTGTACGAACTGCCATGTGTCATTCGCACGGTGACACGTGTCAAGTCCGTAAAGTGCCAACTCAACTCAAAAGTGACAAAACTAAGTGACACATGTCACCTCCTGGTGATGCCATGTCAGCATGATGACATCATCATGACATCATGTTGACGTGTGCTGATGTCAGCATTGACTTTGACCTGGTTGACTTTTGACTTTTTGTCTATTTGGCAAAGCGAACAGATCAGGATATCTTGAGCATACGACGTTTGTTTGAGCCCGTTCAAGTTGCATTGGGTTCGTATTGACGAGGCCTACACACATGTCCGTTTTGAAGCCATGCTGAGAACTTTTATTTTTAGGCCTTTATGAGCCCCATCAAGCTCTTGGATCCAAATCTGGATCACACCTCCCCACTAAATACCTTTTGGTCCTCCAAAAGGTTACAAAAATGGACCTTACTGATTACATACTCATAAAGACAAAAACAAAACACTATATTGTACAAAAATGATGTTCTAACAGGTCATCATTTCAACATGTGTGATTACATTAATGGAAGCAAAATACAATGAAAATGTGGCATCCACTTCTGGCAAAACCAAGTGGTTGGTTTCTTTTCTTCGTGGTGTTCCTCTTGCCTCGTTGGTAGTGCCTTTTCCTTCATGAGTACATGCGCAATCCTTTTGTCTTTCTTTGGACGAAGCTCCGGATTAAGCTTCCAACAATTAGCCTTTTGATGTCCACCCCTGTTGCAATGAGTGCAGTGAGATTTTGGCATCCAAACTTATTTACCCTTCTCTTTCTTCCATTGTGGAGTTGAGTCTTTATGTCGTGTCTCTTTCCTGGTCAACATAAACTTCCTGTACAAAGATTGTCTCTTCCAACACTTGGCAACACAATGCTTAGTTGAATGACAAAAAGTACATGGATACATATTCCACAAATTTCGGATTACATGATTATACCTTCCTTGTTGATCTTCACTTTGTTTTGGAGATGACTTGCATTCACTAACACAATCAAGGAGTGATACGCCATCACCTTTCGTGAAGTGTTCATGCAATGACTTAAGTTGGCCATGTGAAGCATTACTTGCTTCTGAAGTTTTGGAACCCATCTTGGAGGATGCTCCAATCTCCAATTCACGATATCCCAATCCTAAATATCGAGGCCTTTCCACAACCTCAATGGGATTAACGATACCTTGGCCCTCAATTCCAAGGACCTTCCCTTCATAGCCCATCTTGGTTAGCAATTTCAAACCTATACCTCTTGTGTGTTTTTCAAATGCACCAAAACCATATTGATGGGAACAAGGAGAAATTGATGAATGACCTTCACTACATACCTCAGAGATGTCTTGTGAAATAGATGTAGAAGGAACTTCCTTCAATCCTTCTTTGCCTTTGTTGTTCTTTGAAGCTTTCACTTGAAGCTTTCGCTCCAAGTAGTCTTCATACAACACTTTCACCATCTTGGCCATGGAAAACACCAAATTTTGGAAATCCTTCTTATCTTGAGAAAGTCCCTCCTTAGATGTCATTTTCTCAACTAAGATGAGCTCTTCCCTGGTAAACATGCAAACTCAAATTCCAACCATCAACTAGATCTGATACCACTTGATCTGAAAAAGATCTCTTATACAACAATAGTTGAGTTATTAAGCATGTGTTGATTAACCAATTAGGAAGATGAATGAAATGGGAAGAATTGTAGAAGGAACATCACTACCATATGCACATATACAGATCTGAAATAAAGCATGAACAACCGCAAACCATAAACACCAATGTGATAACGGAGTTCGGCAATCTCGCCTACGTCTTCGGGCCTTGTCTCAGTGGGCTTTCTTATTTCTGTTTGAAGTTGTAAATGTACATCATGAAAGTGCCAATGGATTACAAAAATCAATTGGTCGTGTTCTACCAAATCTCTAGAACCCATCAAAAGAAACGACACCCAAATCGGATGAACGAAGCTCCCAGAAATGGCCCGCAAAGGTGCGCTCCTCAATAGCTTCCCTGCATGACAATGGCTTTGGCTCAACAATTCGGTAGCATAAACCTGTTCTGAACCTCCCCTCATGGCCTCAAGAAGGCCTGGTTTATATAGATATGAAGTTGGTAACAATCTCCCAACTTCCCCCCAAGATTTGGCCTCAAAAAGGGCCCAATATCCGTAAAAAATGGATAAAATCCATCAAATCTGCTGAATAAAACAATAAAATCACTATTGTATAGTTTACAAACCACTTTTGAGAAATATTGGAGAAAATCCCCCATGCCTGGGCGCGCGCCCCCTCTACATGGTCATATGGAACCATGTGGCCAAGCGTCAGCCCCCTAGGGGCTACACGTTGACCCCTCCTCTGCTAACACCTGGTTGCATGTGCAATTGGTGGAACCATGGTCTAACCCCTGCGCGTTGGCCCCCATAACGATCAACTCTGGTCATATGGTGAATCCTCGAATCCACGGGCTAATCCCTAGTCCTCTGTGTACCCCCCTGTTTTACAACCCTTGGTCTCGTGGCATGGGCCATGTGGCCATGTGCCCAAACTCCACGCCACAACTGGTTCACTGGTCCTGGATCCTAGCCCGAGGTCGAACGGGGCTGGCCCCCACCGACCGGGGCTATCCCTCCAATCTCTGCCACTGTCAACTCATATCAGATATGCGTCGAATCTCCAACAAGAAAAAACCACAACCCATATGGTTAGTGCCCAATTGTTAAGTCGTTGGCGCCCGAGGAGGTCGGAGGTTCGAACCCCCTGGCCTAACAAATTTTTACCCAATCGTCATTGGGCATCCGCAGGGTGCCACATGGCACCACCTGATTGGGCCACGTGGCGACCCAAGATTGGACCACATCGTCAAACCATATGCCCAGTCACTCTGCCACCTGTTTGACACGTCAGCAGTCTGTACACCTAGTCACAGCAGTCTGTACACCTAGTCACCCTGCCACATGTCAGTCTATACACCCATTCACCTGCCCAGCTGTTGTCCGTACTCCACATGTTCATCTATCATTGGGCCACATCACTGTAGGGACTGCCACGTGTCATCTGTACGATGACACGTGTCAAGTCTGTACAGTGCCAACTCAGCCCGGAAGTGACGAAATTGAGTGACACGTGTCACCTCCTGGTGATGCCACATCAGCATGATGATGTCATGTTGACATCATCCTGATGTTTGTTGACATCACATGTCGTACATGCTGATGTCAATGTTGACTTTGACCTAGTTGACTTTTGGCTTTTTGCTTGTTTGGCAAAGCAAACAAATCATGATATCTGGGGCATACGATGTATGTTTGAGCCCGTTCAAGTTGTGTTGGGTTCGTATTGACGAGACCTACACACACGTCCGTTTTGAAGCCATTCTGAGAACTTTTATTTTTAGGCCTTTCTGAGCCCCATCAAGCTCGTGGATCCAAATCTAGATCACATCCTTAACTCAATCCATTTAGTCTTCATTTTCTTTAAAGTTTCTTTGTACCAGGGTGTCCTTAAGAGGGCAAGTTGCAAGGTATTGGGGGAGTGAGGTTCTCTTATCTACAAATCATAAGGCAAGAAGTGCCACCTCCTATGGCAGTTCTTTGTTGCTTCCTCTCCCAATAATCTGAGTGAGTCTTCAAGATGGGCTATTGCTTCCCTTTGTTTGGTTGTCCATCATGGAGCTACATCCTTATCCAAAGATAGGCTATGATGATTGTTTATGACATCTTTAGGCCTGAAAACCTCAACTCTAATCCATAAGGGTGCTTGTAGTTCTTCTTCCTTATACTTCTTGAATTCCTCTGCCCTCATTTTCTCGTGCCTTAGCCATGATGCAAAGGTCATCAATTGGACATCCCCCACATATGGATTGGGATTCCAATTGTAGGGGTGTGGAAAGATGAGGTTATGTAGGTAGAATTCACACAATTTAGCTCTTTCCTCCATATTATAGCCCTAATATGCATCTAGGGTGAGATCGGAAGAGCTAAACTTCAAAAGAGAATAAAATACTATCTAAACATGCATGAAAACTACAAAAATTGTAACAGGGTCCTTGATCCCTCTTGGATGGGCCCTACCCAAGAAGCACAAAGATCCTAAAGGAAACTTTAAAGGACTGAAAGAAAAACCATATTTAATTCATGAATATCAGTAATACATCAAGAGAAAGAAGGCTCTGAGTTTCAGCACAAGTTTTCACAAAATATCCATACAGTGCTTCTCCAAAAATTCTATATATTTATCTCCTAGACTAGAGGTCTATATATATCTTGAAAGTTCGACCTCTCTTCCTAAATTGAGGAGAGAAGTGAGTAAATGAGGGATATCATCCCATTACATTTGTATCTCCAACAATTGCTAATCAAGAGTGGTCATTAATGCACAAGAAGAATTCTTGGAGGTAGGTGGGGACAATGTCCCTTGATCCTTGGATGGAAACACTTTGAGAGAGACAAAATCCCTTGTTTATAGGGTGTTGGTGCCCCTTACTCCTGAAGTTAAACCTGCTTGGATGAATACACATATTTGACAAAAAAATTAGAACAAAAAGGCACATTATTCACAAAAATCCACCTCAACATACATTCATTAAGCACCATGCAAAATATCCATTAATTGCTATTAAATATGGTCAAAATAAAATATTAAATCATTTTATGATGGAAAAATGTGCCAAAGATGAGCCTTTGAAATAGGAAATAATTAGGATCATCATTACCCCCAAAATGAAACTTTACACACCCTTTGTGCAACAAGATTTGTTCATCTTCTCTTACTACTGTTGGTGCTACCCCGCACCCTGTCCTTTTTCACTAGGATGTTGTTGTTCAACATTTTCTTGTTTTTTTATCACCCTATTGCTTCTCAACACCCTGTTGATTCTTACTGAATTCTTACCTCATATCCCAGGCCACACATCTGGTGATATCTTGCTATTCATGGTATCCTTTATCCTTCACAATCCTATCCCACTTGTATTCTTCCCTTTTCGATTTGAGACCAGCCATAGGTGCTATAAGGATAAGAAGTGGAGGGATCATCCTTGAACCAATCCATTTAGTATTCATTTTCCTTAAATATTCTTTGTACCATGATGTTCTTAGGAGGGAAAGTTGCAAGGTATTGGGGGAGTGAGGTTCTATAATCTGCAAATCATGAGGCAAGGAGTACTACCTCCTGTGGCAAGTCTTTGCTGCTTCTTCTCCCAATAACCTAAGTGAGTCATCAATATGGGATATTACTTCCCTCTTTTTGGTTGTCCATCCTAGAGCTACATCCTTATCCAAATAGAGGCTATGCTGATTATTTATGACATCTCTATAATTTCCAACGTCATCTCTAATCCATAAGGGTGTTTGTTGTTCTATCTATTTGTACTTCTTTATCTCCTCTTCCCTCAGTTCCTCATGCCTTAACCAGTATACAAAGGCCATCAATTGGACATCCCCCACATATGGATTGGGATTCCAATTGTAGGGGTGTGGAAAGATGAGGTTATGTAGGTAGAATTCACACAATTTAGCTCTTTCCTCCATATTATAGCCCTAATATGCATCTAGGAAATATTTGGTGGTATCAAGGTTGAATTTCACAAATTTAGCCAAGTGTGCAATATGATTCCTATGCCACTGTTCCTTCAGGAATAGCGTGTATGACCTAGCTGGTGATCTGCATTCCAACATATTTACAAACACTTTAGCTATTATTTTGATTGTTTCTTCCATAATTTCCACATGTTCATTCTTCTCATGCTGATATCTTCTTGCCTTGTTCAATTACTACTGCAGCTTCTGGTTCTCCACTCTCAACTTTTGGTTGTATTCCACTTTCTACATAGTCATAATTTGAAATTTTTCCTGCATAAGTTGGAGTTGTTGTTCCAATTCTTGAGAAGCCTCCTCTTTCTATTTTCTTTTATTATATTCTGCCACCATTTTCTACATGATGACATCAACCTTGGCTTTCTCTAATTCTAACAAGGTTGCATAAAGAAGTTTTTCCACAAGGGTTTTTGTTTTAGAGGTTCCTTCCATTGGTCTTTCCTCTTTCACTATTGTCTTCTCTTGAGGCTCCTTCCCTTTGTTTCTCTTTGTTGTTCTGGACTAGGAGAGTCATTGACCTCTTCCACTTGGGATGTGATGGCGAGTGAAGTGGTTGACACTAGGATTTCCTTCTTTTGACTCTTGATTTTGTTGGATCTCCTTCTTCTAGGCTATACTCATTTTGCACTAATGATTTCAAGGGGTTGAGAGTGGGATTTCCCAAAGCAGTCAAGGCATCAACCACTTCCTAGTCTTTTTCATCTAGATTCTGCTTTTTCTTTTACTTTTGTTGTTTTGAATTTTTGGGCCTGGTGATTCTCTTAGGCTCTTCTTCCCTTTTCTTTTCCTCTTCATTCATAGTTGCCTGAACCTCTTCAAATGCATGTTGATTCATGTTTATGAAATCTACCCACAAAATTCTTCAGCTCAAACTCCTAAGGGCATCTGAAACTATCAATGTGACGAGTCCATGATGTGCTAAGAATTCTTGTTTTCCTCTCTGTTCTTTTAGGCTCATCTCTTTTAATGATTGAAGGAGGAAGTAAGGGATGCTCATGTTTTGGTGGGGTTATTGATTTGGAAGGTGCCCAAGTTGGTGCAATAGTCTGAAGTGGTAAGCATATACCACATCATCCTGCCCTCACATGTAATGTATTTGATGATATGATATGCTACTTCTGGCCATGGTTGAGAGAGGATTTCCCTTTTGATGTCATTGTTATCCTTATAAAGTTTCTCATTTTGGAGGAAGAAAGTCTTCTTGGCATTAATGGCTTCTTGCCTCTCTTCTTTATCCCAAAGGATGCCCAAGGGAAGAGTAGAAACCTTGTTGATGGAGGTCTCATTGATTATAATTGTTAGACCCCTTATTGTGGTCACATATTCTTGTTCCTGTATATTCTGGAAATTCTGAGCAAATTCTATGGATACCTGATCATCAAATCCTCTAAGTCTTTCAAAGTAGCCAAGCCAATCACATCTCTAAAAAAATTCTACTATCTCAGGATTATCATAGACCCTGGAAGGCTCTGTTGGTTCTCTCCTTTTGAATCCAGCTACCATGGTTGTTTGTAAAGGACGATGAGTTGATTTTCTAAAAAGAGATAAAGGTTGATTATTAGTTTCATGTAGAATGTTCAAGTTGAATTGTTCCTTAGAGAGGATGACAAATTGAGTTGGTTTTTAGGCAAACATGGTGATCAAAAAAATTTAGCAAGGGTTTTGCTTCAAAGAGAGGAGGAAAAAATGAGGGTTTTCTTGACAATTCTTGGGCCGATATGTTTCTTTGCAATTGTTCCTGTAGAAACAAATTTCTGCAGGAACTGTGTGAATTGGAATTCTACAGATGTGTTTTCAAAGACAAAAAAATATCTAGTGTTGAAGGAATCCGACCATAGGCCTGTAAACACAAGCACTTTAACAACAATTGAGGAGAATTTAACACAAGGAGGGTAGGTTGTTTTTAGAACTGCTCTACAGGACTATGACTGTGGGAGAAAACTCAAGTTTCTACAGGATGCAATTTTCTTGTTGTTTAAGAACCCATTAAACCTCTAGTAATGCCCATGCGTCTAGAAAACCATAAAGATTGAAACAAATGTAAATTGTTAGTAACATTTCTTGTCCGGGGCACAAGAGTATTCAAGTCTGCAAGTCCCAGGAGAAGCGCTCGAGCGCAGCACGGGAGAATCCCTTTTCCAGTTACGAGTCAAGCAAGCGGGTGAAAGGTTGGTT
>CBVK0101645653.1:0-12085 GCA_900067695.1 Picea abies
AGAGCAAAAAGGTGCATTATACACAAAAATCCACCTCAACATACATTCATAAAGCAACATCCAAATTACTTATGAATTACTATTAAATAATGTCAATAAGCAAATATTAAGTCATTTTATAGTGGAAAAAATGTGCCAAAGATGATCCTTTGGAATAAACAATAATGGGGCTCATGACATATGGGGAGGTAGTTGCAAACAAAAAAGTGTTACAAATTCCTCACATCTTCCCAACTAACTAGTAGGGTGCCACTTCTTTGAAGCACTATCCAAAACACCATCTTGCCAGCACGCTAGACTCCACTGTGACTTATATGTGGCAATTGGGTTGGTTAATGAATAATCCATGTATACATATTAATTTGTACTAATCATGCACCTTAATGACTAATCGACAGATTTTGAGGTGAAAGAGGGTTAAGGGATTAAATCTTAGCCTTTAATTTCCTGGAGACAACGAATAATATTCTCCTTTCATTAAATCTCATCCATACATTGCATATTTTTTTATCAAAGGCTGATTAATCTGGAAGTTTTCAATAGGTGCACACCTATCGATGTAATGAAACCGAACTAAATCATTTCCCTATTATGATATTCTGCACTTTGATGGATTTGTATATTTATTGCATTTTAAATTTCAAAGTTTAATGTTTCCATGGAGAAAGCTATGGTTGTATATATAAAAGAATATACGGAATATGATTTTTTTTAACGCAACCTTATTTTTAGATTAAAGTTGTTTCACATAATTAAATGTGTTATAAGTTATGAAGATCAAACATCATTCATTCCCATAAAGCATCTCAGAGAGTTGTAGAATTCTTTTAGAGTGATAAGAAAAGTGGTGTTCAAAAGCATATTAATATATATTAGAGGTGTAGATATATAAACATAAGTGCAATTAATAGTGGATCAAAATACAATTAAAAAAAAATTAAGTATATATCTTTCCAAGAGAGATCTTGTGGGCATATCAAAATGGAAAAAAGATGAAAGAACCATGCGGAGGATATGTTTGTGATACATTAAAAAAATTGTGTGCACCAAAAGACGAAGATGGGTGTCCACATACTCATGGACGAGGGCAAGTGTCCAAAATCTCATGGTTTATTCAACAAAAGGGCTCATGTGAAATCCTCCATGGGGGGAAAATGTTTGATATATAGTTCTAGTGGGAATTTATCAAACTATTGTTTATTGTGTGTCTCATTTCTATAACTTATTATATGTCTATTCAATTCACTTTGATGGGCTCATTTCACAGTATTTCCATCCCTTGCACACGTTCTCTCGTGAATTTTTCTTCCTAAAGATGTCATCATCCAACTGACAATGTCATCACATGTGGAATATTGAGTGTGGGTTTTAAATGTGACTAAGCCTATCACATAGCAACCAAGAAATCACATGTAAAATATAGTTAATGAAATACCATGTTCACCAATGACAAAATATTTGTGCTACCAAATATGGAGTGAATTTGATACAAATGCAGTGATGTCCTTCAATGACCATTAAGAATGTCAATTAGGACATGGGTAAGGCATGCAAAACACTAGGTGGAATAGATATGTGGAGGCGATTTTTCAAAGATGAGGATAGCTTTGCAAGGGGCCAGAGACTGGGAACATATCTATTGTTGCAACCATGATATCTATTGGTGAAGAAATGTATTGAGATGTTCAATGAGATCGTGGAGATCAAAAAGGGCCATGCCATGTTCTACGAGGAGTTTTCAAATAACATAAAATTGGTGATACACAAGGACAACCAAAATAGGTCCAGGCTTACGAATTTGCTCATATATCACTAAACGAAGAGCATAGATGAGATGATGAAAGAGTATTTAGGTCTCTTTTGATTGAAAAATGGTATTAGTACAATTAACTTTGAATCTAGACTCTTTGATTTGTTTGAGGTTCTGGTAAATCAAATTGTATAGCTCATTCTTTCATAGATTTAATCAAGTTCGTCTTTACAAATTTCACATTACCGAGTTTTAAAATTAATTTTCATTACTCATAAATGATCAAAGATAACAATAGTTGCATACAATCAAATTCGTATTTAATTCCTTTTACAAATTTCATACTACTCGATGCTTTTAAACTTGTTTCCATTACTTATAAATGATTTCAGATAATGGTATTGAATGTTGTTGTGTATAAAAAATGGAAACAATGAACATGGTGGAAAACATGGCAGTTGTGTATAAAAAATGGAAACAATGAACATGGTGGAAAACATGGCACAAATAAAGGAATATCTCATGCCAATATATGGTTCCACAAGTATTACACTTGTCACGTCCACTACTAAGAATTTGAAGAAAATATATTGGAATCTCGAAAATTCTCTATCATGATTTTTTCCAAGCCACATTCAGTTGTTCTACAATTGCTACCCAAGTCATAAACCGAAGTATCACAAAATGCAAATTTCTAAATCAAATAATTCTGCCCGAGGGGTTTGGTAGTGTGGGATATGGTAGACTCAAATTGTGAGGTCAGTAGTTGTATGGGTGGCTAAGAGAGAGAGTAGCAAATAAAGAGACCCACAATCTCTTTTTGGATCTGTGTTGTACGTTTGTGTAGTTTGTGTTTTTCTCTATGTATTAGTTGATATTGTCTGTCATAAACACCTAAAACAAAGATAGAAAGATAAATTTCGGACAAAGAATCTTTGAGGAAAAGTCATGACTTTCAACTAATTTCAATTCATTTACTCTGAGTTTGGGAAATTAATGTTTTATTTGTGTATATATAGAGAGATCAAGGTTATAGATTTTGTATTAATGTTGTAGGTTTTCCTTTTGTGATCCACACAATTGTTCATTGGACAAAGATGTGGATGGTGCAACATATATTCTCATCGAAGAAGGTTATGTAAGGAATATTGTAAGTCCTCGATGGATTCTGAAGATGCTAAATTCGATGTTTCATTAAGAGTAATGAAGGAATTGTATCCCTAGACCACAAGTCCTGGTTCAAACCCTACAACTGAACATAATATTACAACCTTTGGAAAGTATTCTATTGGCAAGTATAATCAACTCTCACTTTTCTCTCTATTGTTTTACCTCAACATCCTCAAGATCATATCGATCTTATGTTTTCTTGTCTATTCTTTTGTGCAAAGTTGCATACACAACTCCCCTTGGAAAACCATCCAAGCCAATTATAATATCATCCACGAGCACAAAGAATCAAACAAAAGAATTGTTGTCGTTGAATCTTTTGAAGAACAATACCCAAATGAGAAACACAAACCTACGGGTGAGGCATCCCATTGCAAGCCTCGAGGAAGAAATCATTTGATGTTTGAATCGCCCTCACAAAAGTTTTCAATGCTATATGATTGTTATTTGACTGAATATGTTTCACATAAACACAAATTGCAACTACCAAGAACCACAATGGAAGTTGTAGCAATAAATATACTAGTGCTCCAAGTGAGAGAGAATTGTTTTTCTTTGTTGACATTAGTACTACAACTGATAAAAGAAGTCATGGCTTTTCCTCTGGAGAAAATTTCATGGATCTGGATAAATTGAAATGACTTTTCCTCTTGAGAAACTGGATAGGTACATGGCTCTCACCCATGATATTGCTCTTGCTATGTTCATTGAAAAAAGAATTTGGTGGAAAATGGATTTACAACATTCTAAATGAGTTGTAAAGCTGAAATCATATATAAGGATAAAATCCGATCATATCGAATCAAAAGAAGGGGCAGTGTATAGAGGATCAACACATAATATAGGTGGCAAAGGATAGTTGTCTAACAAGTTTTTGCAAAACCACCTAATTTGGATGACAAATTTCACGAGCATGTCAATTAGGCTTTTATGCCATAAAAAACAACTTTGGCACAATTAGCATACCTTGATTAGGAATGTGTGCATTTTGGAAGAGAAAAAAAAAATCAAAATCTTGTAGACTCAAGGATATCAAACATTTAAGAAGTATAGTGATACGATATATAGTTTTTTACAAATTACAATTGATATGGACATTGAAAATAAACCCAAGAGTCAGTGTTCATAATAAAGAATGAAGGATACAAATTACTTTTTATGTAGCCAAGTTTTATTTCTTTTTCAAGTACCCATAACATCATGGTATAACACTCAAAACAAATGCATTATTTGAATAGTTATGTGTTAGTGGCATGTAGCATAATAATATGTTGAGATACATTGCAAAATAGATATTATTAAAAACATTTTAAAAAAAGAGTGAAACTCGTAATGCATTGTTGAACAGATATAAAGGAAACATCATTTAGTGGTAAATCATTTTTAAAACTTTAACTCACCTCCAAAGAGTTGTGTATAGTGTTGGTTGTCTTATGACTCTTTTGGAAGAAAAGAGCATACATCAAATAAGTGAATTGAGAAAAATAATCAATTTCTTGTAACAAAGTCAATAATTGAAATTAAGAAATATTTTTCATCTTTTTTAACAAAATCAAATGATATAATATAATTATATTGATCGAAAAATGTCATCCAAAAACATACAAAAATGATAATATGTTAAAAAAAAATTGAATAGAAATAGTCAAAACATTGTCAGTAACATGTCTGCCATGCGCCTTAAACTATAATTTATAATTTATCTATTTTTTCCATATGCATCCATCTATTTTTTTTCCATATGCATCCAAAATATCTAGTGAAATACAATCTCATCATATAAGTATTTGAAGTAATATCCTTTTAAGAGCTTTGTAAGCCACACTAAATTTATTGCATACATCCCATTGGTCTAGTAGAAAGAAAATGTGAGCTAATAAAGACTTCAATGGTAGTGCTATCTAGTTCATAACAATGTTGACAACTCTAGAGAAATCATATCATAGTAGATTAAGTGAATTCTTTCATTAAATATGTTATATCTATTGGGAATAATGAATGCAAGTGTATTGATCAAGAGTTAATTTCAAGATTATTTGTTTCTTGTCTCAATATAAAGGAGGAGTATATGGGAGTTGAGTATTTACTAAATGTTTAAAGGAAGTTCTAATCCAAATAGGTAGTTATAGGAGTTGAGCATCCACTAAATGCTTAAGTAAAACATTAGAATAATTTTCAAAATTATTTAGCTCATGTGTCAATCTAAAGGCATAGCTACAAAGGTACGTAAAACAATTTAACAAAGAAATTATAATCACTTGGTTGGTGGGGTGAGTAAAACATAAGACTGATTATAAGAGCATCTATTATAGACATAAATATTTTATATATCCATTCTAATCTTACACACTAAACATGGATGTCCTTTTCTAAATTTATCTCATTTTCCCAATTTGTGAATGCGCAAACTATCCACATGGCATGTTCAAATAAATAAATAAATAAAACATGTATTGGCCACCTTGTCTACACAATGGGTGGAAGATTCCCATATATTAGGGCATCATTTCTTTGTGGCTAAAAAACACTATCACTACCACTTTTCATCTACGAGTTCAAATTACAACAACAAAGTATGTGAGGGACTTGCTTGCATCGTCTCTTGCCCAAGGAGAACGTGCATGCATGCTTGCATGGATGAGGGAGCTTGGGTCATATGATGTGATGATTAGACATTATTATGGACAAGTGCAATCCCACGGTTGGTGTTGATATATGGATATTGGTTTTGATGTTACGAAGATGATGTGTTAAAAAGAGGATGATTTGTTAAAAAGAAAGCAGATAGATGGTTTACAATGGTTACAATGAGTGTTGGATACCAAATAAACAACACAAAAAGTATGCTCCTAATATTAATGTTGAATCGGGGAAAAGGGATGCATTAATCTTAGAAGACTGCAAGGAGGGAGGCAACATGGTCAAGAAATTGTTATTCCACGAACCCTAATAGCTAAAGAGAAACACAATGGCAAATAACTTCTCATCAAAATTGTTATGCAAACATTACTCATATGCAAAAGGTAAGACAAACCAATTTGACCAAGTTATGCATAATATTTTTGAGTTTAATGTTCAATTTGCAGGGAGAAGTGTACTTCACCTTGGAGACACTAAGAGACAACCATGTATTTCGAAAGAGGAATGTGTAGAGCTTCGAATTGGACCCATCTACTTTGGCATTCTAGCATCCAATTGCACAAGGAGAGTCAAGACAAAAAACAATGGTGTTGATGATGGGGCAAAGGGAGAAAATATGGTGCCACCGGTTGATGGATGAAGCCAAGAAAGGTGTTATGGTCTCCAACTATGCAATATATGGATGATTCTAGGAAATTCCCCATCCATTTCCTGTGGCACTCAATTCACGTGACTATGTTTTAATTCTTTGTAGGCCAACTACAAACAATATAAAAATCCTCCCCATTTCAAAACAATTCAATCTTTAATCCTCTCCTTGCATTGATGACATAAGTGGGATTTCCTATATCTTCTACGAGGTGATATTTCATTGTAAGTACTTCAAGGAGAGCCACCAAGAACTTGGCTTGACAAACAAACAACTTTGTTGTTATGCTCGCTTCATTCTTGTCTATGTTATGTTCAATTACAAGGACATGGTCCAACTCACATATATGTGTCACATATGTAACACTTTTACTTAACACGTGCAGGCTTAAACAAGATTTTAAATTAAAAAATAGCCTGGACCTATCTTAATCCCACATATATCAAATGCCCATATATATCAAATTGAATTGTTCAAGTTACAAACTTTTTATAAAATGTAAAATAATGAGGAAATGTTTACACCTGAGATTCCTCTTCAGATTTAATAAAAATATATCAAAATTGATAAAAAAAAAAACTTAAAAGGACAAAAAATCCTCCTATGAATAGAGTGTGGCGTGCTCACCAAATCCATGCATATATACTTGAGCTAACAACGGAAAAAAGACTAAACTTGTTAAACAAGAAAACTACTTCAAAGCTCGACATCCATTTTCCCATAGAACTATTGGCAGTGCTCACTATTTTCAATGTGGCCTAATCATAGTATGCCAAAGTAGTCATGAGAATTTTTAGTCCAAGACCAACTATATCACTCTTTATTATTCCATCCATGGCGAAGTTTATAGAAATTATATGCTTGTAAGGGTTTAGGGTTTGCTCAAGTGCTTTTTCTCTTTATTGAAGGTTGTGGTTGGGAATGGGCAAAAAGAATGCTCGAAAAAATGTATACACAATCGAGACCAAACGTAAACCATTGCTTAACTAAGGTTATTCAATGTATATATACTCACTCAAGTTACTTTATTCAATGTATATATACTCAGTACGATAAGATTTCATGTAACCCCCCCCTAATGTTGCTTTAATGCCACACATTCCTTTTAAGTATTATGTTATGTGTTTATGTTTGGCCAAATGGTATCCGCACCAATCCATTAAACTATGTGGTCATTGACCAACCTCTATTATGATTATTTTGATTTGGGGATGTCGAGGAATACGATGTTAGGAGGCACGAGAAATAATCTATAGAGTCGATCCTCTCATTAAAAAACTAGAGGCAAAGGCAAAGGTAGCAGTGGTAGCCCCTCACTAAGAAAGAGAAAATCAGAGTCCTCATTGGTCCCAAAATCGTTGGTGAGAGCTTTGCACAATAGGGAGGAGTTGGAGGACGTGTTCAAGCGATTCAATGACAACGACTAGAACAAGATATTTTCCTCAAAGTTCAATGGCATTATGTGCTCCATTGGCTACCATGTTGGGCATTAGGATAGAGGGCTCATGATGAAGGAGGCCAAATCACATGGGTATGGCTTCATCAGCTTGGAGGATTTCATTGATTTGAATACCAAAGGAAATCACAAGGTTGCTTGCTTGGAAGACCTAAAAAATGTCTTCCAGGTCTTTGACCTTGATTGCTACAACTCTGTCTTTGCCATCAATTTCTACCAAGTCTTGAAGAGCATGGGAAATGGCAACACCTTGGAGGATTGTCAAAACATAATCATTGATGTGCAAAATAGAAAAATTAAAACAAATAATTGGGAATTATTAAAACAATGGCTAAGTTGGTGATAATTGTTGTGGAGTTATTTACAAAGTGCTTCTAGACAATAATCAAGTCCAAGAGTACTTGCAAAGTCAAGGGAGCACATGAAGGGGACAAGTGGTCTATGCTCATCAATGAACATTGTCAAATGTTGGCAAGGAAATTCCAATGCAAGAGAGAGATACACGTGGATAACAATAGTTGAGCCTTGTGCATAAACATTAAAACTTTAAAGAGGTAAATCATAATTGATCATCCCAAATCCAGTGGTTTAGGATGACCAAGTTTTAGTTAAAAACCTTCCCTAAATAAATGACATGGGCATAATTATTCTTAATATTTATACATAATAATTTTTATTTATTTATCTTTATTTTTGTTGTAAATTTAATAATTATCCAAAAAAATTATTGATTTGTTTCTTTTTTAAAACAACTTTTATTTTATTTTCTAAATAACATATTTTTAACAAAGTGATGAATATAAAATAATCTCTGTATAAATTCTCCTACGCTCCTTAAAAAACTACCATAAAATAATGTCGATCATATACTTAAAAAAATCAAGTATATACTTATGGAAAAAAATCTCTATATGAAAATTGTAAGACAAAATTTAATTTCAAAAATAAAATCATATACTTATGAAAAAATAATAAACGTTGTAACATAATTCACAAAGCTTTTCACATTAATAATGTCTTATAATTATACCCGGATGGGGTGTCACCATAAGCTATTGGCGGTAGATGGGTTTGGGTTGGCCAGCCACTTGGCAGCGCCAACCACCCGTGGTTAAGGCGCCCTGCTTGGTATGCAAGGTTGTCACCTCCCCATTCACTCTGCTCACCAGCCTAACTCGTGAGATCACTTGCGTTCATATGGGCATCGAGACAATGTTGATGACTTTCTCCACTATCCAGGTTGTCGCATTCATCACAACACATTCAAACTCTCCACCCGTCGAGTTCTTTATGTTCAGCCTCCCCCATCACGATGGCACTTTGGTCCATTTTTTGTTGTTGTTTGGCTTCTATTCCAAACCTTTGCACATTATTTCCCCTCAGCTTTTCACAAGTTCCCTTCCATTGCTTTTGTTCCTCTCCTGGGTCACCGCCATTCCCCTCCCTCCACTGCCTCCCTGCTCCATCCTTCCCATGCATTGCTTGTTGACAATGCCCTGTGAAAGAGCCATCTTTCTTCGCAATGCTCTAACCAGAGGCCGTGGCCCTACCCCTCATGAAAGCATCCTTCCCGACAACATTGTTCTTGGCTCAGTCACTTCCTCCACCCAAGGCTCGATCAACCCTCCACCCTATCATGTGTTGAGCTCCCCTTAGGGCTACTTCATCGATGAGGAATCAGAATCCACTGTTCGATCCACATCTGTGCCTCCTCCATTTGTTCCAACAATGGTCGTCCCTCTGGCGTCCCTCTCCAACCAATGCCCATTCCCTACTTCTACAGTTCACCCCTGGAGCCCACTACTGTCGTCCCCCCTACTGCACACTTGCTCGACCTTATCTTTGATATGCGTCGAGCCTTGGAGGATTTGAAATTCTACTTGGATCAAATGCATATTCGACTCTCTTGGATGGGAGCTCAATTCAAATGCCTCAACGACGTGTCATCGACTCCAGTTATCAACATCGAGGACACAATTTTGTTGGGGATCCCCATTCCCCTGCCTCCAGCTTCAACTAACGACAACACACATGTTCAGGTTCCTCCTCATGAGAATTAAGCATCTACCACAAGCCATGGGCTCTGAGCATACTTGCATACCTCATGTAATTGTTAGTATAGTTTTTTGGTTTTGGATTGCACACAACGCAACTAGTTTTGCTTCTTTTAGCCTAGTACACCTTGTTTGTTGGTCAGTCGAGACACTTCATTCAGACAATAAAATTCATCAACGATAGGTTGGTTTCCATTTTTGGAAACTTGGTCGACTGGTTTATGTTGTTGTGCATATTTTCAGACATTTAAGGTAATATAAGCTGCTAACTTACAAAAAAAAATAATGTCTTATAATTATTCAAGATAGATATTTAATAATGTTAATATAAGAATAATACTAATCTATTTTTAAGGTCACGGCCAAGTGAGACACCAAATTGGTGTATGAGACCCCCTCCGCCCAATGATTGTCTGGTAAAGTCTACGAAGGTATACATACCCTACCCCCCTCTGGATTTGAACTTGTAACCTCTTATGAGGAAACACATGTTCTTAACCATTAGGCCCACTCAGGTTGAAAAAAAATAACTAATAGGTGACAAAATTTTAAGATACAAATAGTAACATCATATAAATAATAGCAACTAGTAATTCGTTGTGGTGTGAAGGTACATCATTAAATTAAAACATAATTTAATGGAAAGAGATTTTATTTTATTAATAAAAAAGATATGTGAAGTTTATAAAAAAATGGATCATATAGCAACCCCTTCATAAAGCTAAAAAAATATTTTGCAAATTAATTAAAATAAGCATAGTCCAATCTATGTCTTAGAGACTAATCAAAATTAAAAGAATTTTGTTTTAAGAGTTTATAAAAAATCATATGATTTAAAGTTAAAATTAACAACGATCAAAACAAAGTAGGTGGCTTGAGTGTCATATTTAAGATAGACATTTAATACAAGTAATAGTGATGGCTCAAGTGTGAGGTGGAGGGTATCGATTCTTGGGCTCAATCTTTGGGTGTGGAGCCCCACCTAGTGACAGGTATCTTGTCAATCTATGGGTCAATTTCTCATCCATCCTTTGCTTTCTACTTTGGGTGCTTCTCCACAGATATTGTTAATCCACGGGAGGGTACTTGTCATTTTCAGAGCAAGGAGGAGGCAATTGGTTGTGGGGTTCTCTACTTTGATTAGGACAAGTATTCCACTCTCAAACCTAGAAACCAACCCAATGGCTAGGCATGTTGTCAAAATAATAAAAATGGACCAAGTTAGGAGGTGAATAGACTTATGTGGGAACCTATTTCATTGTACAGGGGGTGGTGCCCCAAAACTCCATCAACACGCGAAGGTGACCAACTCCAAATCACTTTCATAACTTGCTCCTATTTGATCTACAAGTGCAATTTGGCACATATTAGAGCTCCAATAACCTAGGTGAAACCATCACATGTAGATTGCTTGAAAAAAATGTCATTTTGCTTTTTCCAAATTAAGAAAAAATAATCAATTCTAACAAGTTGTTTTGTTGCATGGAATTCAACTGCCCATGGGATATTTTCCTTGAAAATGATAGCTTTCCAAGAGATAGAACTGACGAAGCGCTAGCCACAAATATTATATTCCCAAACCAAGACTAAGTTGGTAAATAGGGAAAACCAAAAGTTTCATATTTCCAACAACATGAACGCTTGGGGTTGGGGAATCCCAGGGATTTCAAACATTGGCCCAAGCGTAGGCCACCGAGTATTAAGGACAAGGTAAAGATATCCTTCTTAGGTTTAATGAACTTTTCCAAACAAAGTGAAGCTAAAATAACTAGTTAGATATCACCCTCCATAATTTACTCAATTTAGCCTCAATCACAGGTCTATGGTTGAACCCCATGTAACCATTTGTAGGCTTATTTTTATTAAATACCTTGGAATAATTCCATTCCCAATCTCTCCACCATGGCCAAGTGACTTGAACACCCCATTTAAGGGAGATGTCATCCGTGACTAATTCCTGAACAAAATCAATGATGGGTCTACCTACACAAGCCAAATGAAACACAACGTTGATAGCCTCCTAGTATTTCCACGAGTGAGCGGAACCATCAAATGAATCCCTTGCTTTGACAATTATTTTCTTAAATATACACTTGGACAATAACCATGGCACCTTGCCTAAATATTTTCCCTCAAACTATATCAGTGGGGACCACCAGATGCAGTGATCATTGAACGAAAGCCCATGTTTGTAAATAATCCCCTTTCCAATTCAATCGATACTTGGCATTCTCTTGAGATTTCCATATACTATAGGCCATGTTATAACACAATTTTTAGGTTGGGAAAATCCCGACCCAACCATAGAACGAGTGCTACAACTTGGGGATCCTACACCCAATGTCACCTCGATGTAGGTCCCACAC
>CBVK0101645681.1:0-15762 GCA_900067695.1 Picea abies
TTGCTTACTTGTGACACTCGTTCCCTCCTCTGTATCATAGCATTCATTTGGATATTAAAAAAAAAAAAAGATAGGCAGGAAGGGAGTATTATCTTATATTGGTAGCAGTCATGTCTCCTTTGAACATAACATAAAATTTTTGAGTCCACTTGTAATCATAATTTTGGGTTTAGCATGACCTTAGGAAGATGAGCTCATTACAGAGAGTTTTTGACTGGTTACTCTTCCAGTCCCTATGGACAGTTTGATTGATACCTCCTACATCTCATGGTTTCATCATTGAGTCTATGTTTCCAGAGTCTTCCATATGTCTCATGCTCTTGTTCAAAGGATGTCTATCAACTTGTGTCATCCATTCCTCAGAACTTTTGAATTTTCATGTCGTCCATACCCTTAGGTTGTCTCAGACTCACATGAAATTATAGTCCTATTGCGCACCCTAGTCCTAATTTCCTCATTAGTAGGTAACCTTGAACCGAACATTCAACATTTCATCATTGATTGTTGATTGGATGGTTTCCCTTGTGTTCGACGACAAGACATCTATTCACACATTGGGATTCATGCATGTATTAGATTCCATTATCATTATTGGTGGTTTCCTCACCCTTTTCAACAATTTTCCTCATTGGATGTTATTAAAAGGGTATTTTTTGTGTACCTCTTTCACTTGGCACACACAAAAGATGCACAGGGTCGTTGGTTCGTGAACATGTTCTTCACTTGGCACACACAAAAGATGCACAGGGTCGTTGGTTCGTGAACATGTTCTTCATCCGATTTCCTCCAAATCATCAAGATCCTTCTTTGCACCTTGTGCTGAATGATGAGATATGCCTTAATTCTCTCCTTTCAGTGGGTCTCCTTTCATCGAATTCAACTCATCTATTCAGAGACGAGACCTAGAGTCCTATGAGTACCCAGAGGCTTGCAGTCATTAGTGGCAAGTTCTCTCGCCATCAACAATTGGGAATACATTAATGTCTCTTGATTGATGGATTCTTCAAGTGTTCGACCTCGACTCCTTTATTCACACTTGTAAGAATGTACTTTGTGCCTTGATACCTAATTTTATCATCGATAGGCCGTCTCGCGTTTTTTAATGGTATACCTTAATGACCGATAATCAAACAAAGTGTCATTGTGTTCGACCTCAACTCCTTTATTCACATAATGTAGACTTTCACCTTTGGAAGATTATGTAGAAGACTTGAAGACATCAATTTATAGTCACAACTTTACTGAGCTATTGCTACCTTTTCATTGGACCAGTACTTGTGTGACTTCAATGATCATGGAAGATTAGATTGTACTCCATTGTATACAGATATCTTCAGATTGATTTTGAGACTGGCTTTACTGGCCTTGTTCATGACTATGACAACCTTTGGCATGTAACCACATTTGTATATGCCTATTCATGGCCATGGACAATTGTTTGGTATATTTTCACATGGCTCTGTAGTGTAATTCAAATTGGCATCCATGTATTCTTCCGATCTCACTGCTACCTTTTCATTGGACCAGTACTTGTGTGACTTCAATGATCATGGAAGATTAGATTGTACTCCATTGTATACAGATATATTCAGATTGATTTTGAGACTGGCTTTACTGGCCTTGTTCATGACTATGACAACCTTTGGCATGTAACCACATTTGTATATGCCTATTCATGGCCATGGACAATTTTTTGGTATATATTCACATGGATCTGTAGTGTAATTCAAATTGGCAGCCATGTATGCAAAGACAGTACAGATTTTAATGAGCAACTAGTTCTTCCAGCTGGGTCCCAATTACTCCATTTCTGGGTCTTACAATATATTTCGACCATCGCAGATACTCATATGACCTCACACATTAGGGGGCATCTGTTATAGCAAGATTTTCCTCACCCTATGCAATCTTGCACAGAGGGCCTTTTTCCATTTCCTCTGCAGACTTGAAGTCCAATTTTGCAAATCCCAGAGCTGAAAAAATGATTTTTCCACATATACACACCCTGCCTATATTATAACATGCATATATGCAGGTTGCACTACTACAATCCGCGTACATAGGGAAATGTTCCCAAAATTAAAAAAATGGTGTTGGGTTTCCATGTCACATCACGAGATAAATGATCCTTGGCCTTCCATATACTAGAAATGTTCTGACTCGGCCCTTCAATTCCACTTGAAGGCTATAAATGGGACAAATCCAAGATATGGAAAGGAGGAGAAAGAATTCAACTTTGAGATCAAAGTTAATCTGGAGAAATTATTCACTTCACATTGAGTCTGCATCCCTTTGTCCTTTAAGTCTGAACACATTGTTCAACCCCAAAGCTCTTCCCTTATTGATTGAGAAATTAATTATCTCTCTTATATGAGCTTGCCTTTGGTGCAGGATTGAAGTGTTGGAGGCCCAACTAGAAGGAACTTAGTTTCTCGGTTCCGAACCGTGCCGAAACAAAATTCTGTAACTCATTCACTTATGTTGATTATATCTTAATAGAAATGCTCTTTTCTCATCTAGTTAATATCTCACAAATATTTGAATTATTATTCCATGGGAGTATTTGTTATGAATGTTGATTGATTATGATATTGAATGTGCTAACAATATATATTTTCACCATATGCCTGTGTTGCTTGGTTGTTGAGGACTAGTTGCAGGTATATTGCTTTGGGTCAAGTGCTTAACGATGGACTTCATTGAATGTCTGAATGAGGTAGGCCTCTTATATTGTCTTGATATCATATTTGTTATATATCATAATTGAGATTAGAGTTTATTTTTGCAGTCATTTGCATCTGTTGTGGTTTACCCCTATCCATAGAGATATTTTCCTCATAACAACAATGGGATCATGAGATGTCATATGAATATGCAATGACATGGGAACAAGTGTAATTCATGTTTAAATACAAATTATTTACTTCTACCCATAGTATGACTTCAGATGAGAAAATGGAAAGAGTAAAATAAAAACTGGTAGAGGTTGAAAGACTATTGAAATAAAGAAGAAGAAGATAGAATTGGAGTTGAAGAAAAAAGAGCCAAACATGAATAGGAGAAAATAAAGAAGAAGAACAAATACTGAAAGAAGAACATGATGAAAAAATAAGAATATAAACTAAAAGAAGAAATAGAAAAAGCTAAAAATGATAGGCTAAAAGTTTAAGAAAAATAAATATTATAAGTTGAAACAAAGAAAAAAGAAGAAGAAGAAGAAAATGTTGAGTTAGAGAAAAAATCCAAAATGGAAAAGGATAAAAATGAAATTGTAGGAAACACAAGGATTGATAAAATTAAGTTGTTGGTGAATCATCGGAACAACCAACACAGTAGGCTAAGCCACCTCTGAGCAATTTTATTGATTTGACTATGGAGGATTTAGTCGTCCCCAAAAAGGGAATAGATAAAGGAAAACAAATAAAGGATAAAGATGCAACGATGGAGCAAATAACTACACTTGGTAGCTTAGAAAAAACTTTGTATTGGGGAGACCAAAACATCCTAGATCACATTGAAGATGTTGCAGACTTCGAAATAATAGAATATAATAAGAGAAGGTAGTCTATTGTTAACCATACTTGGAGGAGGAAAATAATAGATTTGGATCACACATTCCTCTATACAATTGGAGAACAAGTGATTGAAACTAAAAGAGACAGATTGACTGATTTACTATCATTTTTCTTAGCCATTTCTGATGCGACCATTGACAAAGACTGATTTGAAGTAGTAGATATTCAAAATTTAGAAAATAAAATATCTTTGTTAGATAATAAAGTCATGTTACGAGGACAATCTCTCTATGGCTAGGGTGAACCACAATAGTCGGAAATGAATCCAGAAATCAACTCTATCCCAGAAACATGCTATATAAACCAATGTGCAAGCGAGATAATAAATAGGCCTACCTCGTCTAGATGTTCGATGATGTCCACCATTGAGAACTTTGACCCAAAGCTATATACCTGCAACAAGTTCTCAACAAACAAGAAAAACAAGCATATGGTGGAAATATAAAAGGTTAGCACATTAGATAGAATAATCCATCAATATACATAAAAAATACGCTCATGGATAATAATTCATATATTTGCAAGATATTAATTGGACGGGAAAAGAGTATTTCTATTAATAAATGATTAGTAGAAGTGATAATATTACAGACTTCCGTGTCAGCATAGTTCGGAACCGAGAAACCAAGTTCCTTCCAACTGGGCCTCCACCACTTCAATCCTCCACCAACGACAAGCTCATAGAAAGGAGATAATGAGGTTCTCCAACAATAAGGGAAGAGCTTGGGGGATGAACACTTTGTTCAGACTTAAAGGACAAAGGGATGCAGACTCAATGTGACGTAAATAATTCCTCCAGAGTAACTTTACTCTCAAAGTTGAATTCTCTCTCCTTTTCTATAGCTCAGAATTGGCTTATTTATAGCCTTCAGAATGGAACTGAAGGGCCAAGGAGGAACGTTTCCAGTATATGGAAGGCTAAGGATTAGATATCTTCTGTCGTGACATGGAAACCCGACATTTAATTTCATTTTCTAGCACAAATCCCAATGTATAGGGTGAAATATGCGTACAAGTGGATTTTTTTTTATTTTTGTCTCTGGATTCTTTCAACAGGGAAGATAAGTCTACATAGGGAAGTGGAATAAGGCCCTCTATGAAAGATTGCATAAGGTGAGGAAAATATTGCTATAACATATTCCCCCTAATGTGTGAGGTCAGAGGAGTATCTGCGATGGACGAAATACATTATAAATAACCCAGAAGTGGAGTGGTAGGGGACCAACTGGATGAACTCGTTGCTCATTACATTCTACACTAACTTTGCATACATGGCTACCAAAAATACACTGCATATCCATGTGAAAATATACCAAACAATTGTCTGTGGCCATGAATAGGAAAATAAAAATGCGGTTACATGCCAATAGCTGTCATAGTCACGAACAAGGCCTAGTAGAACCAGTCTCAAAACCAATATGAAGATATCTGTATACCATGGAGTACAATTTTATCTCCCATGATCAATGAAGTCATATAGGTATTGGTCCAATGAAAGGGAAGCAACAAATCAAGAAAGATGCAACCACATAGTGATGTATTCAAGTCTTCTACACAATTTTCCAAGGGAGCAAGTCTACATTATGTGAATAAAGGAGTTGAGATCAAACACAATGAGACATCGTTTGATTACAGATCATTGATGTATACCGTTAACAAATGCGAGACAACCTACCGATAATTAAAGTAGGTATCAAGGAACCGAGTACATTCTTAAAAGTGTGAATAAAGGACTCAGTGTCGAACACCTGAAGAATCCATTGATCAGGGGACATTGATGTATTCCCAACTGTTGATGGCGAGAGAGCGTGCCACTAATGACTGCAAGCCTCAAGGTACTCATAAGACTCTAGGTCCCATTTCCAGAATAAATGGGCTGAAGTTGATGGAAAGAGACCCACTGAAAGGAGAGAATTAAGACATCTCTCATGAGTTAGCACGAGGTATAAAGTAGGAGCTTCATGATTTGGTGGAAATTAGGCGAAGAACATGTTCATGAACCAATGACCCTGTGCGTCTTTCACATGTTCCAAGTGCAAGCGGTACACGAAAAAGACCCTCTTAATAGCAGCCAATGATGAAAATTGCTGACAAAGGCTCAATACTGCAAGCAAGGGCATGAGATGCAATCACAACTTAACACCAAAAAATGACCTTTTTTATGTCTTTTAGTCTACTTTGTGTGAAAAAGGGATAAACTTGTGCCAAATAGACGTCTTTTCAAAACCAATTTATGAGTGTGAAAAAGACAAGTTCACTCAATGATCTTTTCACTTTTTGATAACGAGCCAGAAAAGAGATTAAATAAGACTCACAACCTTTCAAGTCCAATTTAATGAGTGTGAAAGGGACAAATCACTCGACAATATTTTCACTTTTTAAAGACGAGTTGGAAAAAGGCTTAAATTAAGCTTGTTTGGGAGTCCACGGGGTATAAGGTTGCATGTTTATGAATGAGAAATGAGGCTCAACATAAGGTATAGCACAAGCTATGAGGGACTCTTGGTCCTATGAAAATATATCTGCATGGGCACCAAATGCAGTAGGGGATCTAACTATGGCACCCATGTTCGGTAAGTCTCTACCACTTGATAATGACAAGACTTTATAGCAGATGGAAGGTTATGTGTTGCAACAAATGGGTTCATACCTAGGGTATAAAGAGTGACAGTTATAGGATAATGCAAAAATGCATAACGGAGTGGATACCTATCCTATATGCTGGGTAATGACAATACCTTCCCGTGGTGACGAACGACCAACATAATGTTGAAATCTACAATAATCCTAGGTTAAAACTGCAAAAACCAACTCGATCCACCTTTGTATTAGTCCATTAGGTGAAAAAATGGCTTAAAACTATAGAAAGTGGGTAAAAATAATTTATAAATAGTAACAAAATAAAAAATTACTATACCATTTTGATTTTTTACCCAACTAGTGCAAATTGGACCAAAATACCTTCGAGATTCAAACAATGATTGCGGGAGCATCATGAAACAAAATTACAAACTGTCTAGATCAAGTAATTCTTGTTCTCTTCCTCTTCAATTTCAGTGGATTAAAATTTTGAATTAGGCTCTAAATTTTTAGTTATTGAGGGCGCAAAGTGTATATTTCGGTGTACGTGGGATGGATTTAATCAGGTTGTGTATACGATGAGGTATACACCCCTATGTAAACTACAGGGTGCATATATCAAGCCCTACACACGACTGTATGTAAAGTAGGCCGCATGCATGCACACAAACAATCATTTTGGAGGGTTCTAAGTCAAGTTTTGATTTGTCTTTGACAGGATGGTTCTTGAATGGAGAGAGAGAGAGCATGAGAAGGTCAATGCTGCTATAAATCGAGATCAGGGGGCCTAAATGTCCTTAAAGCGATGTGGCTTATATAAGTTTTGGGCACTCAAAGGAATGAGAGCCCATATGAGGTTGATCGAGATGATTGTGGGTTACTGGGACCCTTAGAGTGAAAGCTTCAATATCGATGGGAAACCATTGAGAATTGAAGTAGAGGACGTTTACTTTTAAACTGGTCTATCTTGTCGGGGAGAGGTTTTAAACCTCAAATCATGGGGAGCAGGGAGTGGGATGAAGATAGAGGAATATATCGATGCCCACTATGTAGCCGAGACTCCTAAGGTAGGGAGTCAAGTCCCTATCCGGGCAATAAACAATCTCAGTTTGAAGATTATTGTCCTATTATTGACCAGGATCACAGGTTCGACCTTGTTGCACCAGGCATTGAGGCCATTCATGTTCTATGCAATGCAGTGTATGAGACCCACAGTGTATGACCGGTGTACCTCACTACTAGAAAATATGAAGAGCCAACTGATAGAGTGAAAACAGGGGAGTAAGAGAAACTTTGGGTTTTCCTCTATCCTATGTAGTTTCTTTTTTGAGTAGGTTCTAGATTTGGGACCTAGAGTCAATATTCTTCATAGAGGACCTCACGATCCATCCATGGCATGGTGGACGGAGGTGATGAGGTGGAAGGGGGGATGTAGGGTGCCGCCACCCTACAATGAGGATTTATTCTACTGGTGGAGGCAACAAGTCATCGCTTTGGATTGACTATCCTTATGAGGGGATCGATTTTAGAGGAGATCCAGACATGCCACTCCCACCAGGGTCGGCCTACAGTGACATTGGTATGTCAAATGTTTTCACATGTTTCATTTTTTTGTATTTTTGTATAATAGAAAAAAAATATTTTTGGATGGTGTTTAAGTATTGACTAGACATTTGTGCAATGCAGACATGGGTCCGCAATGACCAAAAGACTTCCCTTGATATTGATGGAGGAACTGGGGAGATGAGGTGGTGGGAAGAGAGACCGAGAGGGTCCTCCAAAATTTGCAGGGCAACCTGTCGCATTTGACTCATAGGATACCCATGGTTCAGGTAGAGGATCTGCCTGAAGCCATGTAACGATAGGCGATTGGTGTACCCAGGGCATGGGTATGACTCTTTCACGTCTCACAAATGCCGTGGTTTTCTACCATAAGACACATCCATTGCCACAGGTGTAGATGTATTGGGATATTGTAATACCGACTGTATATGTGTATTGAGGGTATTAGCCCCAATTTTGTACTATAAAAAACATATTTTGTTTTTTGAAATATATAAAAAAGGATCTTTGGCTTTACTTATATTTTACAATGTGTACATTGATTAGATGGTTTTCTTTGTTTCTAAATGTGTGAAAAATGCCAATCTAAAACAAAATTAGCATAAGCATAGGATACATGATTAGAAATCCTAGGAATATGATAATATTTAATAAAATCAAACTTCCGTTCTAAAAGACATACCTGTAGGAATCGTTGGAGTAAAGTAGGATCACGCACATGGTAATTGTTGTTCAACTGACATACTACCAATTGGGAATCCAGGAGAACTTATAATGAATGAATGCCATGTGAGATAGCATCGTGCAAAAGTTCTATAACAACGCTATATTCGACCACATTGTTTGTGGATGGCCCTAGGCACATGCCTCTTGAAGACACCAGTAGACCCTTGGGTGAGTAAACCACCCAAGTGGCGGAAGCCAAGTTCTGTGTATGACGAATGACTCCGTCTACGAATCCTAGGTAGAACAAAGACTCCATTGACATCTGTCAACCAAGTGAAAACTCAATAAGAAACCCGAATATGAACATAAAAATATATATACACTAAATTACATTAGCATACGGAGAGTTCCACCCAAGCATGGTGCTCAAGCGTAATATCATTTTAAGTAGAGCCCATTTCTGGGCTCGGCCAACTTATTCCCTTCATAGTATTCTAACTCATAGGCTCCTTTTTCTAGAACACAACGCATGATGTACGAACCATGCCACATGGGTTTAAACTTTCCTACCCCTAGTGGTTCTTTGGCTTGATCATACAAGAGGACCAAATGACCCTCAGCGTACAACCGAGGATAGACATACTTATCGTACTGGAACTTGACATGTTTTTATTTTCCTCGATATTCATAGAGGTGTCTCGACGTTGATCATCGAGACTCTCTAGGTGCACAAGGCATTGCTCGGGATCAAAAGTGTAAGGTAGGAGAATGACTTCCAAATTAAGAGAAGGGATTTCACATTTAATAGGTAAAATTGACTCCACACCGTTTACTAACTGGAAAGGGGAAAAATTGGTGGCAGTCTTGACCGAGGTTTGGTATGCCCAGAGTGCAGGATATAGCATGATGTGCAAGTTGGACTTGCTCTGACTGACAATTTTTTGCAAAATGGTCTTGAGAGACTTGTTGAAAGCCTCTACTTTTCCATTTTCCTAGGGGTAATAAGGAGAAGAATGACCATGTCTAAAACCCAACTTAGCTACTAGTTCTTCCATCATCTTGTTTTGAAATTGATTGCCATGATCAGTGAAAATATCACTCGGGATATCGAACTGGGCGATTATTTGATTGAATACGAAAAAGGATGCAGTATTCCCATTAGATTTAATAGTAGGCATGTCCTCGATCCACTTAGTAAAGTATTCAAAGACCACGATAATGTGTTTATGCCCCCCAAACAAAGTTGGGTTGCAATCGATGAAGTCCACCCCCCACTTGGTGAAGGGACCGACGGTAATGACTGGGTGAAGAGGGGATAGATGCGAGCGCATCTTCTGAGTGAACACCTGGTAGGGGTGACACTTCTTAACCACTTCAATACAATCTTTAAATATAGTAGGCCATAAATAATTGGATCACAAAATTTTATGGGTTGTCACAAGCCTGGATAGATGACCACCACAAGCCCCACTGTGGAAATCGTTTAGGATAGACTCAACTTCTCCGTGAGTTAAAAAACGATGCATGATATCGTCTTTTCCTCCGAAATACAAAGTGTCACCGAAAATAGTATGTTTCTTAGCTTGGTATCTTATACGTCGTTGATCATCTCGTGAGAGATGCTGAGGGAACTTCAAGGTCTGAAGATAGAGAACAATGTCTCCATAACAGGGGTCAGACGACGAGACAAGAAAAATGTGTTCGTCTGCAAATGAATCAACATGGATAATGTCCTCATCTAATCATGGGAAATCAAATATTAACTCCATGAAGACTAGGGATTTCTTGGATTTCATGGAAGCGAAATCGATATCAAACTCCTACAAAATGACAATCCATTTATTGTATTTCCCCCCTATGATATGTCTGGTAAGGACTTACTGAAATGGATTTACATCGACAATCAGCATAGTCTTACAAAGTAATATATAGTGATGCAAACGCTAGACTACGTGAACGAAAACCAAAGCTATCTTTTCAACGTGAGTATAATTAAGTTTAGGATAGACTAAAGTTTGACTAAGGTAGTAGACGACATGCTCATGGAGCTCATCATCCTCCTGAAGTAGAACCATACCAATCGTATCCTCAGACGCGACGATATAAAGTAAGTAATCTCTACTGTATTCAGAAGGCTTCAACAGAGGCGTCGACACCAAATATTTCTTCAAAGCATCGAAGTACTCCTAGGCTCACTGATCCCAGATAAAAGGTATGTCCTTCTTCAAGAGACACATGAAACCCTTAGTGATATTGGCATAATTCACTATAAACTGACGAAGAAAATTATCTTTCCCCTGTAAACCCTGAAGTTGTCTAATCATGTGTGGGGGAGGCAACCAAAGTGTTTCCTCAACCTTAAGTGGATCTACCATGATCCCAGTCTCAGAAACTAGAAATCCCAAAAGATGACCAAAATTAATGCAAAATATTCACTTGTGAGGGTTCAACCAGATTCTCTAATAATGAAATATTTCAAAAACAAGATGAAGGTGAGTAACGTGATCCACTCTGTTATGAGAGTGAGAAAAAAGATCATCAAGGTAAGCTTCGACTATGTGATTAAGAGCATGAAAAGAAAAAGTCATGGCATGTTGAAAGGTTTCTCCAATGTTTTTAAGGCTGAAAGGCATTTTTCGGTATGCAAAAGTACCTCAAGGACAAATAAATGTCGTCTTGTGTTGATCCTCAGGTTTGATTTGAATTTGATTATATCCTGAAAATATGTCCATAAAATAAAGTACTTCTCTTCCCGCACACTCGTAGAGAATATGATCGATGAAAGGTGTGGGAAAGTTATCTTTAGGATAGGCCTTGTTCAGGTCACATAAATCCATACATACACGGATGGTTCCTTGTTTCTTATCCACAGGAATGGGTTTGGATACCCATTCAGTCAAAGGAACCGGGTAGATGAAACCAAAATTAAGTAGCTTCTCCACCTCTGCTTTAATAGCAGGGGCCTTTTGAGGGTTAACAACTCTAAGACGTTGTCGAACATGCTTAGCATCCAGATAAGTCCTAATATCATGTTTGACAATGCAAGGGTCTATCCCTAACATCTATTCATATGACCAAGCAAATACATATCGAAATTCCTTGAAGAGTTCGGTGTAGATCATGATTTATTCTAGCGAACAATCTGCACTGATATTTATGTTTTCAACCTTACTAGGGGTATGAGATATGTTGATCATGATGGTAGGATAAATGATCTCCATATTTCCTTTGGCATAAATTCCATGCATATCAAGCGGAACTACGACATGACCAACTATCTCACTCAAAGAAGATCGAAATTCATCTTGTTCGATTCTTTCAAGATCCGGGTGAAAATAAGAGTGGTGATGCATATCATCCTAAGGATTGTCAGAACCATTCATGGCTTCGATGATGGCTTCATTTAAAGGAAAAGTCCCATTGAGGAAATCATGTGAACAAGACAACAAAGTGGCCCACATGAGCCTAAGAATGGGATCCTCCTCATCCTTCGGTGAGGGAACATTATTAGGATCAGTGGAAGAGTCGAGAACAACTTGATACACAATCTCTACTGTCTATAGTGGCATGGACATTCCATCATACAAATTACCTTCACAAGATGAAGTCAGGGAAGGTAAGGTCCACAGATCACTAAAATAAGAAGTGTGGAAAGTAATGGACCTCCCTATTGAGACATGCCTACTGGACATGGCATAAATGTGGTGAATCGGTGTTGTGAAGTCAAAAGTACCCATAAGGGAAGACTACATTTCGACACTGATATTCTCAGTTGTTGACTAAGAATTGTCGATCACAGGGATCGATGGTCCAACAGATGTGTTAGGAATATAGTACGCAAAGGATAACTAGTCGATCATCATGATCTTCCCTTCATGAGGAAAACAAAGTGTACGGAAGATGGATGATACGACAACGACCATAGCATAGGTCCAATTGTGTCCTAGTAACAAGTTGTAATAAAGAGGTGCATCAACTACCTCTACTGTCTTCCCACCTAACTGGACCGGAAAGGCAGGGAGAATACCGTGAGGGTGAAAGGAATGAACGTCAAAAGCAATCAACATGTTCGATGACTTGAAAATAGTTAGAGAACCAAGAGCCTTCCAACAGACCAGGGACATCACACACGTAGCAACGCCTTCATAAAAAATTGCACGTTTGATAGTATACTTTGAGTACTCCACGTGGATTTGGAAAGCCACATGGTAAGGCAAATGAGGCTTAACATATATGACTTCAAACTTGATAACTTTTGAGCCATTGGGTTCTAGATTTCCTAAAGCAGAGAGCAAGGAATTCCTTTGTGAAGGAAACATCTGGAGTACCTCCAAAGCTAACATCGCACAAGGGGTTTGAACCAGGTCCTAAAAAATAGAGTAGTTCTATGCGGTTCTAGCATTTGGATTATGAGTAGAGAGCTTGAGTACTCCTTTCAAAATATGAGGCAGTGGCTCTAGTTTCCCAATCTGTAAATTCCTCTTTGGAGGAGGAGGAAATTCTAGACTAGGGATAGCTTGTTTAGAGCTATATTAGTCTCGAGATCGAGAGGCTACATTAATTTACGCATCGACCATATTGATACATAAATGGTTGCCATCTTACGACTGTTGGTTTTGACCTCCACCAACCACATTTCCGGCATTGGAGGAGCTCGAGGCTAGGTGTTTATTATGTGGGAGTGGATTTGTCAACACGACGGGCGATTGAGATAATAGCCTCGCAACTTCTGCAAGTTTGGGGCACAAATGGGTAAGGTGATTGTATGTGCAAAGCTTATAGGGAAACTTCACCTTACATCTTTCTCATTTTCCCTCTCTAGAATTATTCCTCGTCTTCTCATTATTATTATTGTCCTTGGGTTTATTACCATTTTTCCCACCCTTATGGTTATTACATCCTTTCTTCTTATTCCCTCCTTGTTGCTGGTCACCATTCGTGTTGGTCGACGGTTGCATGGAGTGTACATCTACTGACTAAGTGGGTTTGGAAGACACATACGAGACTGGTCCTCCTGCAGACTTACTTAGAGACAATTCTTTCATCTGGCTTGTCACCGAGTTTGCAGACTTTACATTGGCGACACCTACAATGCCATCGACATGAGGTCTAAGATTTTGTCTCAGGTCATAACTTTACTGCAGTGCGCTAGGAAGAAGGTGGTATAACATCCCAGACTGAGCGTATATCAAGTCTAATTGCTGGGCTCTAAAGATCACCTCTTCCTCAGTGGTAACCCCAGAATTAGAAACGTCCTTCTAGATAGGAGCATGCAAAGACTTAAGAAACCATTCTAAAATAAAGGTCTGGGTTATAGGGATCTTAATCAACCTCTTCTGTCTACACCACTCCTGGATATGGTTTGAGATATGAGTGCTGGTATCCTGGCGTAAAGTCGATAACAATTCTAGGCCAATATCATAACGAATGGGCAATTCGAAGTGGTTAAGAAAACCAACACTAACTGACTAAAAGTCCCATATGCCCCCCTAGGAAGCTCAATATACCATTTTGCATCAACTCCGATAAGGGTGTGTTGAAATAATCTCAAATGAATAGAATCATCATTAAGGGAGTTCGATGAGCACCAAAGGTGAAAAGTAGTGATGTGATCACCAAGATCCTCTCCATTCTTACCCTTGAACTTTGGGATGTCCGAAGGAAGTTTGGTGGGGATGGGGGGCCACGTAGGATCATGAATCAAAAGGTCATTCATTAACTTAGACAAATCTGGCAGATTAAGCATGGCCAGAAAAGGGATACAGGGTTGCGACATCTGGCCCCAACCTCCCAAGAAATATTATGCTAGAGGAACTATAGTCCATCCAGGGTTCTGGTAAACACCATGGCCCTGTCCGGGATTATAAGGCCCTCCTCTGGGCTGTCCCATAAAAGGTTGGTTGGGCATCATTCTAACATGAATTTTATATTGAGGGTTATAGAAATTTCCCCCAACCGGATTGGATCCGCGTTGGGGGTTGCCCAAAGCGTGAAACTGACCTCATCTAGGTGGGAATCTGGAGGATAGAGGTGGATTCATCATGCCAAAAATATTGGTAGGAATCTGCACTGAGGAGGTAGGATTGTAGGATGAAACTTGAGCCGAAGCTTGTCTGCCAGGTTGGTTGTTCCACCCAGAAGCAAGAGGGTTGGACCCGGGGTTAAATGAAGGAATGCCTCCCATATTAGGAGTCATTTGGGGGATTTGAGATCCACCAAATGAAAAAGGAGTGTAGGGAGGTGTAATGCCCCCAAGCCCAATGCTAGAATTAAGGCCAACAACTCGGATGGAGTTTGAAAACTCTGAAGTAAAGTTGGGCATACCATAAGAAAATGGACTAGAAGCCATAGGGATGGACTGAAGATTGTAGCCCGATGAGTGACCAAGAAACCAAAAAGGGTTCTAGGAAAGAGATTGAGCATTTATTATAGGTCGGGCCATAGTAATGAGTCGAAGGGGTGCCATTAACTATAGTAGGTATGGGAGTCGAAGGCCTCCTAGTGTTATGAAGACCAGATTCAGTACTCATCCTTGTAGAATCACAAGTTTGAATGATGGATGTGTGTGTACCACTCCTAATAACTCTACGCCTTTTAGAAGGCAAAGACTCAAAATCCGATGGTAACTGTAACAAGCAATGGGACCAGTGGGGAGGCTGGTCTGACTCCACAATGACTTAAGACTCTAAAGATAAAAAATATATCCTAAGGCCAACTAGTAGTCAAAGAGCATACCAAAAGTCAAACAACCAATATGCATGCAAACAGGGTAAAGTGGCTGAGTGGCCTCCCTCCCTAAAGAAGGTATGCCTCACCCAAGAGGGGCCTGAGACTCCCTGCTAAAGATCGGAGGTAACATAATCAATTATACGGGCCATCGTGGGCTTAAAAACCAGTCGGTCAGATCCCCCCAGAGAGGTAATCCTCCATAAAGGCTATGTGTTGTCTGGCCCTTATCTGACCCAGGGTACCTACAAAATAACCCCTACAAGTAACCTATGAGACACCTAAGTCAAGCAACTAATCAACCAATGTATAAACGATGCACAAGCGAGTAGTCGTAAGTCAGGTCCACCATATGGGTAGGGTAGCAAACCCCGAAACCTTGAAAGTACCTGCTCTCACGGAGGTAAAGGCACTAAAAATATCCCCAGATATGAATAGATCCCCAAAAATATATTTGATGCTAAGAATGTATTAGGGGGATATCCCTTCAACCAACGTCGTGCGACCTCGTGATTAACTCTGGTGTGATCAGAGCCTCCTGATATTACCAATTATACGCTGGATTTCTCCACTTCTTTTCTCAAACACATATGTTGATTTAATTTCCTTGGAGAAGTTTAGTCACAAAATCCTATTCCAAGGCACTAAATCC
>CBVK0101645683.1:0-19222 GCA_900067695.1 Picea abies
AGAGTAAATACTCAGACCCATGATAAGGTGATTGAGGTAAATACATAGTTCAACACCAACACAGATATGGAGTGCTCCCAAACAATAATCATTCAGATTATTGATCCTATCAATACTAGTCCCATAAATTCAATTCCAAGAAGGTTGGTTACCACTTCTTTTTATCTTAACAACATTTCACCTATACAAGATATTGTCCTGTCTTTAGACAATTTTGTTTTTTATGACAAAACCAAAATTATAGAAAGGAGAAATTCAAAAAAGAGAAAAACAACCCACCATGAAGAAACCACACAAGAGGTAACCAAATTATGCAATGTTGCACATTTAAATGATGAAGAATTTGTAGAGGAAGTTTTTGATGCTTTAGGGGCATTTTCCAGTGCAAATAAATGGTATGTGAGGAGATTGACTAAAAAGTTGAGTAAAGAGAAGAACATAGTAAAAGAGCTTCTATAACATCAAAGGGTATAGAAAGATAGTTGGATATAAAATCATGAATATTGGGTTAAATATCTCACAGAAGCAAATAATCTCTCTCAAAATATCATTGCACAGTTGATAGAAATGATAGATTAGATTAAAATTGAGCATGGCAAAAAAGTAGCCACATTTCTTAAAGAAAAAGAAAAGCTCAACAAAGATTACGACAAGTAGATAGATACCTTGACTTCTCAATTAGAAGAAGTGAAAATAAAAAATGAGAATTCAGATATCCTAAGGAAAGAAGCAATGGAGCTTAATGCTAAATTATCATTTTCACATGTATTATTCTATTCAAGGTTGTATGTCATCAAAGAACAACATGAACACATCCTAAATTTTTCTGTTGAGTCTCGATTACAATCTAAAAAGAAAAAATAACTCCAAGATACATTTGATGATCTGAAAATATTGGAAACACAAAAAACCGATTTCCCACCAGGGTACTCCAAAATTTTTGAAGAGGAAAAGATTCAAATACAATCCTCACTTGAATATTGGCAAACCAACTGCTTGTTTTCACAGAGTTTCATTGAAGAAACAATTAAAAAATGTTCATTCTTATGGGATTCAAAAGTTGATATCATTGAAGAATATGAGATGCCTCATGTGAAATTTCTCATAAAATCAATACCATTATCAAATTCTCTTGAAGATATGTAGCAGCAGGTAGATTTAAGGGCATATGGAATCAAGAATTTGAATTTCTGGAATCTAGAAAGTATTCGACAACTTCTTGCTCATCCAATAGAATGTTCAAAAGAAAATGATACTTTTTTTTATCAAAATTTTCATTTGGATGAGAGGAAATTTCTAAGAAAAGTTACCAATGCAAGTTAAACAAGGAAGTTCCCCAACCTCCATAATTGCACTTGTGTTAGAAAAAGATTATTTATGGCAAAGTCTAGGACAAATGCAAGGAGAAAAAATCATCACAGATGTTGTTGGATATGAGGAGAATATCTCTCCTTAGTATTATCAAACATATCAATTTGAATATCTGGGCTTATCAATTTTGGAAACAGTTCTACAATCTAGTACCATTTCTTCTATTTATTGTAATTTTGTAGAAAGACCTAGGGGTTGGAAATTCTAGAGATAAGGCTATGTGTACTATTGTAAAATCCATAATCTTTTAAGTTTTGAAGACCTGGAAGTGGCAACGACTCTATGATATTTTTTTGGTTTTGGTACTATTATTAAAGACTAATGAAATGTTTATTTTGAAAGCCACATTTTTTGTCAAATTTATTTATGAATGAAAGCTTTATATTCTCATTTTCTACATTGTTGTTAGAATTTTGAGAAAAATATTAAGATTCATTCTTAATTTAATTTGATATGAATGATCAAAAGTTAAAACATGAGTATGCATGTTAATGATTGTTAGGTAACTATTTTCTTGATTTGATATTGATATGCATAAGTGTAAATGATTCTTCTAACTATAAGAACTATCGCTGAAGTCTGGCAACTTATTTCTATTTTCATGTTTGATTTCTATTATTGAATATGGGTATGCGGTTTGGTATTTTCTTAGTAACTATTTACTAAGTTAAAATTGATATGTATTTATGCTAACAATTATCAAGATATTTGAACTATTTATGTGTCATGGTGATTCATTTTTACCCCATATTCATTATATAATCTCTTCTTTCTCCTCACTGGAAATGAACTATTTATATATTTTAGTAAGGATAGTGTAGTTGTAGATTGGATTTAGATTAGCTCTTTCCATTTTTCCGCATTATAGTTTAGAAGAGATTTAAATGGAAATCTCTTTATGAGGAGAAAATCCCCATATTGGCAATCAAGCCCACATACCGGTGAGGATTTCCATACGAAACAAGTATAGACCTAATTGGGACCTTGATCGGGTGATTTCTCCACATTAACTGCCATGATTTTTTCCAGGAATCAACAGGTAGGTAATAATTCCTCATTATTTTCTTGGTCCAACATGAAAGGTTCAGAATGTTTTGAATTTTCTACATTCACTATTGAGTAAATGCACATATATGGGGGTAGATTAAGTTTGTAGGAATTATTTCCAACCTTCTCCATCATTCCAAAAGGAAATTATTGTAGAGCCTTGATCTTCTTACTAGGATCCTATAGTCATTCTTTTTTTCAAACAAAACCATGCCTTGTCTCCCAACTTAAATGTATTATTAATTCTATGTCAAGATCATGTTGAGCCTTGTACGTTTTCTACAAATTTTTCAATGTCTCATATACTTGAAAATATATATTCGTAATCTTATTAACAAAATTTTCAACTTTTAATTTTCATATGGTGTCTTCCCTCGATCCTTCTTACTATCCATATACAACATCTAGGGGAAAAGGTGGAAAATACCCAAAGCAAGTTTCAAAAGGGGACTTATTAGTAGAAGTGTGGATTGTTGTGTTATAAGAGTGTTGAATATAAATTATATTTTAGTCCCAAGTCCTTGGATTCTTCTGAGTGTAACCCCTCAAAAGTTGAACCAATGTCTTATTCATTACTTCTATTTTCCCATTTGTCTATGGATGGAAAGCTATAGATATCTTTAACTTGATATCCATCTTCTCCCAAAGTTTAGTCCAAAAGGCACCGAGAAATATAATATCTCTATTTGAGATGAGGCTCCTTGGTATCCCAAAGTGCACCCAAAATTTTTCAAAGGACATGTTTGTTGTTTCTTTTCCCTTAATGGTCTTTTTACAAGGCATGAAAATACACATCTTACTAAAGATAATAACTACCAAAAAACGATAATCATGTCCCTCTGTATTTCTTGGAAAACCACCTATGAATCAAGGAGTTGCTCTCCCATGGTATAGTAGGTAAAAGTAAGGGATGGTATAAACCATGCTTCCTATTACTGATTTTGTTGATGCAACACAATATGCACCCCCTATTAAACCAAGCTACAACTTATTTCCTTCTAGGCTAATGCAAATACCTCTGTAAATTGACAACTATATTCCAACACCAAAATTCCTTGCAACTTTAGAGGTGTGATCCTCATTCATAAGATGGAATCTTTCAACTCTGAGAAAACACAACTTGTCTATATTGTAGAGAGACCCATCATATATATAATAGTCAACCTTACTATCACTTTATTCTACACTAACCTAGACTTATAGTTGTTAAAACACCTATTTAAAGTTCTCATAATTTGTGTATACCTCTTTGTATGCTTCATGGGTGAAAGGCTCCATGTGCATAAGAGTTCCCAAAGCTGAAATATTGGATGCGAGTGGCCTTGAAAGCATGTTTTCCAACTTATTAGTGTTGTGCTTCTTATATTTTATGGTTAGATGAAATTTCTGTCAAAATCCCATCCACTCGTAGTGTTTAGATTGTTGAATCTTACTTTAGGCCTACAACTATTACAATGGTTGGTGATCAATGTGGATGGTGTTTTCCTTGCCCATTAGATAGTGATTCCATTTCATAATAGCTTGAACCAGAGCATAGAGTTCCTTGTCATATGTAGGGTAATTTAGGACTTTTCCATGGAACATTTTAGAATGATAGCATACCAACTTACCTCCTTACATCAAGACCACTTCCATAGCACATCCAATTGCATTCATCTCCACTTTGTAAGGCTTTTGCAAACTATGAAATGAAAGAATTGGTGATTGACCGATCCTTGCTTTTATCCCTTCAAAATATTGCTATCGATTCTTTCTCCATTGAAAACTATTGCTAATGGTTGTTATGACATGGAGTGGTGTAGCCACAAACAAAAAGGGTGCTATAATCTTTTTTGGGTACTATTGTTCCCTTATAAATATTGTAACTTTAATGACATTAGTAGCAGTTGGAGACTTGATGATGGCCTCCATATTTGCAGGATCTATCCTAAATTCCCCTCCACCAATCACATAACTCATATACACCAATGATTTTAAGAACATTCACATTTCTTAAGGTTTTCTAGTATTTGACGCTTGTTCATGGTCTTTAACACCTACAAGACATGTGAGATATGCTATTATCGGGTAGATCTATAAACTAATATACACTATTACAAATGAATCTAGAAAGAGATGCAATATGTATCATTCATCAAATGCATAAATGTAGTTGTTGCATTACATAAACCGAAAGGAATTACTAGCAATTAATATAGATCTTGCCTTGTCTTGAAGGTAGTTTTCTAGGCATCTTTTTCATTGACTCATACCTAGTGGTATCCCAATTTAAGATCTAACTTGGTGAACTACTTGGCATGTTGCAATTGATCTAGCAAGTCATTGATCCTATGAAAAGGGTATCAATTCTTCAGAGTGATATTATTTAGATATTTTCATTTAATACACATTCTATAAGTCCCATCCTTCTTGGGTACTATGATGATAGGTTACCCACAAGGTCAGGCTATTGGTTTAATTACTCCCTACTCCAATAGTTTCTACAATTGTATCTTCACTTCATTAGCTTCTAAGATGGACTCTTTGTACAACCCAATGTTTGGCAATGGAGAGTCAAGAAAAAATTATATCTCATGCTCCACTTCCTTCTTAGGTGGTAACCTTTTAGTCTCATGGAATACTTCCTTGTATTCCTACAAAATCTCATCCAATTGGTGTTTATACTCTTTAGTACATCCCTCTAGAGATGCCTTTACTTTTACCGATTCATCTTTTGGCTAATTCTCTCTTAATAAGAATAATACAAAATTCCTACTATAATTGATCAATTTCTTGTCCTGATTATCACTTACCATAGTCATATTGGATTTAACTTTGTATGCATTAATGATTAAGGACTTCCCATCCTTGATGAGGCGGTATTGATTTTATCTCATCATGAATATTGCATCCCTCATGTACATGTAGGGGATTCCAAACACTACACCATACGTATCAAGTGGTACTACATATACCTCCACCTCATCCATATAGTTTTTACTAATAGAAAATTTTATCTTACATTGCTTAGTGACCTTGAGATTTGCATCCTTATTTTCCCATTCCAATGGATCTAGGTGAGGATGCTCATGAACTTCCAATCCAAGATTGATGACCAAATATTATAATATGAGGTTGGCCTATGAACTGTAGTCAAATAGAACATCCACATTGTTCTTATTGACTTGGATATTAATATGGAAGAGTTTATTCATCTCCTTCTCTTCCTTGGGATGGAGGCCTCTAAGGTTCACCTATTGTTCTTTTTCTTGTCATCCTTATTATTTTTCCTTGGATCAATCTATGGATGTGGCTTCCAAAACTTATCTTTGATTTGACCATTTATATTACAATGGTTATAGTGGTTTCTTGGATCCTTACATTAATGTGAAGTGAGTGTTTTCTTCCTTACCATTCCTTTCCACTTCTTCTTTCCCTCCTTGGAAACATCTCAGTGGTATTTCTACTTGGAACCACTTGGTTGTCCTTTATTCCTATTGATATTATCTAGATATTGTGCTTGCACATAAGCCTTATCAACTATCGTAGGTTTAAAGAGAATCACTTGCTTCCTTAAATGACTATGTAGACCTCCCACATACTTGAGGAGTACATATGAGCTCTTAGGAAATATACCCAAAATAATGGCTTGTTTTCTAAACATGGTGGTCTACTCTTGCACACTTTTCCCTTGCTTCTATCGAAATTAATGACAATGGATACATTGGTCCTCTTCATACCTAATAAGGTAGAATTGATACTTAGTGATGATTTTAAACACAACCCACTTAGTCACTAGGGATCACCCTCTAGCCTTAGCCTATCCATGTGACCTTCCCACCATGTTTGGGCATGGTGCTTTAGCTTTAGTCGAGCAAATGAAATAGTTTTCTCTTCTACTATGTTATGAACCTTAAAATAAAATTCTAACTATTACAACCATTGATTCAACTTAACAACATCAATATCACCTTAGCATCATTTTATGTCCACTTTCAATTCCAGTATAAACATAGATTGGGAAGAAGTGATGGCATTGGAATTTGGTCTCTCTTTATTTGACTCCATTTTCAACCCCCTTTTTAGTTCCTTTTTATCTCTAGATTTCCTATTTGAGCTAGAGTTTGAGTTAGAGCTACAAAACTCCTTGAAAGGTCCAAACTTGTTTTCTAGAGCTTCCATGAGGATGGCCATGTTGTGAGAGATGTTAGTGACTTGTGCTTTTAGCTTTGAAAATCCCTCCTCTGACTCATCCTGTGGATTTTTACTATACTCATCCACTATGGCTACGGTTTTAAGAATTCATTTTTACATTGATTCTTGAATCTTGCAACTTCCCACAAAAACCTAAACAAATTTTCTCTTATACCAATAAGATATGTAAGTTGTCGTGGATATTCCACTATAATAGTTTGTCAAAATAGATATTACAATATTATGAAATCTTGTATTATGCAATGTTTTACTTTGGATTCAGATTTATTATTACTAGCTTAGCATGTAAATAATTGAAATAAACTAAAACTAAAATGAAAGAAGTTAAGAAAGTAACATGCCATCCACACAATGAACACATGGTGTACCTTGGAAAAACTTAATATGGGAAAAAAACAACTAGAATATGAGGCATATTTGTTGCTCCTTTCTTCTCAGTTATGAAATGCAAATAAAAATAAAGTGCACTCACTATGAAGTTGTCATGGACACTATAGCAAGTATGGCTACTACAAGATATTCTACTTCCTCTATTTTTCTTGAATATCTCACTATCAATGTTCTGCTCCCTATGGAATAATACTATAATACAATAATAATAAATCCCCTCCTATCATAGTGGGCTAATATTTAACATGGTCTAATAGTCATTTAGGGTTAGGGTGAAGGCTTTTTTATGCCTAAACTCTTGAGTAGGGTTAATATTTTGGACCCTCTAGAATTTTCTTGAAAATCCACAAATGGATAACTCCACATGTGTGAGTAACGAAAGTTGATGTGGCATCCACTCAGTATCATGGTGATCAGTCAAATAGGTGAAATTGTAGGAGACATAACTTCTTCATACAAAATCCTATTGAGGTGATTTTAATGTCGTTGGAAATCTGTCAATGTGTAGAATAACATTGAGAGGCTAGGAAAGTTTTATTGTAAAGTCCCTTCACACCTATCACCAAAAACTAAATCATTTAATGCCTCAAACAAGCTCTAAAAATCACAATTCAATGTCCTTATCTTTTGATTTGATGTCTTATACAATAATTTTTTTAATACTTTTTTTCAATTTACAAAGATGAAATTTAACGAATGGATAAACAATTGAATTATAACATTAAGATTTAGACTTAAAATAAAGCTAATTGGGTGTAACTAGAGTGACTGTGAGGAAATTTGTTATTCTCCCATTCAAATTAATAAACTAAGATATGAATAAAATTTAAAATATAAATATACAGCAAATAAAATAAATCAAAGCCAAAGACACTATTTTCAAAACTCAAAAACACATGAAAGCTTTTATATGAACACTCAAAAGAGATAAATTTATGATCAAGTTACTCAATTATTTTCATATTGCTCAAATATTTATTGAGAAATGTGAGAGTATATATTATTATGCACAAACCAAAAAGTGTGTGAGAGCTCTCTCCATTAATCAAAGAAAATAGAGTACATATAAATACACAATCTTAATCTCAAGATAGGAGAACTACCTTGATCTATGGTTGAGAAAATATCTCAACCTCACACCATTCTAGGAAGCATCTAGTTGGATGTGAGAGATTCACTCCAACTAGTTTCAACAACTTCCTAAAGACTAGGAACAACTACGTGAGATTAACAAGCACACCAACACGCCCCCCATTAAGAGAAATGTAGGGAGAAACAAAGAAGAACAATGATGGGACCCGACAACAAGGCCTGATAAGGTACCCATGTACAAACTATCATAAACGAAGAAAAGGAGAAAAATCCATAGGTGAAAGTTCCTCTCCAAAATAAATTCAAACTCCAATCCACATTCCAACCTGCTGAGGCAATGAGAAATGAATGCACACCACCAAAATAAAATGATCCTATAGAATTGAGTCTTGACACAAAACACTTGATGAGGTACTCATTTACAACTAAGAAAACATCATACATTGAGTGTCCCCATGGACGTTAATCCATCTCACTAGAGTGCATGGGTCACTAGCTGCTGCAATCGCCAAGTCAATATAGGAATTAGTGCTATGTACAAGGTTCACTCTGAATATGCTTGATATAGATTGAACATGGTGAGTAAAAAATCACCTGAGGAAGCATTGCACAACATCCCCCCACAATGTTGAACTGAGTGGAAAAAATGATGACAATGGATGTCACAACTGATGACTAAAATATGGAGTACAAGATAAAGGAGACAAATATGAAAAGAAACCTAAGAAAGAAACACTCCAAAGTGGTGAGCTCCAATAGATTGTGAAACAAGGTAGTGCATGGAGTCAAATGCTTGGTTACACTCCTAAAACTATCTACACAAGTGGCATATAATCCACTACTCAAAGGTGTAGAACAAGAGGTACCATAAATAGCCATCATGGACAACAATCCTTGATATGGGTCTCGACAAACAAGGCCATGTTAGGTACCCATTTACAAGTGATGAATAAATTCTCGTAATTTATCTAGCCCATGAGAAAAAAACAAGAATCTCATAAGGGCATTAAATGTGGCATGCAACCAATCATTAAGAAGACAGGGAAATGCTCCCCTCAAACAAAATAAAGGTTTCCTTAAAGAGTCAAGGAAGAAAAAATGCTACCAATGACCTCCTTTATATCACCATCCTCTAGAACCGCATCTTTCACATCGCTTGATGATATCATCTACCTCGTGGATGAAACACATGGAAATGATCAATATGGGCCATAAGAAACTTCCAATGGTCAAAGACACAACCTTCAGATCTACCACAAGAAAGGTGGTAAGTCCATGGACATTGCTCAACTCGACACCCAATTATTGTTCTTGGTCTCCTACAACAGTTGTACTTCAGTGTTCGACCTCTGGAAAGTGTTGCTCATACATTTTTAAGATAGCCGACACTTGAAGGATAGACCTTAGGACTCCACACAACACATTGTCAATGAACCCATACTCCAACAATACCAAAATGGTCATTGAGGGGACCCAAAAAGTGACCAAGCCAACCTAGACAATGTGCAAACCCATTAGACTCCTGACACATCGGCTCCTCAGTAACAACATGCAAATCACCAGACATTTCATTCTCACTGTATTAGCAGACAAAATTAGCAGAAGGAAACGAACAATCCCTTAGATCGTTATTCAACCACAAAATCAAGCCCATGATGAGTGCCCAACATTGCAGAGAAAAACCAGACATAACAATAACATGAGCAATTTCTCCATGAGAATAGATATAAGAACCGAAATCATTGATCCAAAGAGCTGAGAGGCATCATTGGGCTGACCACGACGGATGAGAGATCAAGCATATGGAGATGAGGCAAAGCCAAGGTCTTTCTTCAAGAACCGTACCGCCCCTTACTGAGCTAAGAATAGAAACCTCACTTTCCTCAATGTCAGTGCCAAGTATCCTAACCTCAACAAATTCTTACGCGTTATGAAGAAAAAGGATCCCGATGGACTATTCTCCAATGATTGATTAGATCTGTAAAAATAGGCTAGTGTTCGATGCTCTAAACACTTCCAAGACAAATATCTCAAGGAGAGAAGGACGTGAAAGATCGATATGAGAGCTACTTCATCTCTTTCAACATCGACAACGATGGCAGCGACGATCAATATCTGTGTAGACATGGCTAGATCTGAGACAATGGGCCACAAACGAAATCACAAAACAAACTACTCTCGCCTAAAGGAATCTATTCCTCTATGCATGCTTTCATTTCTCTTCCAAGGTCCCTAGACCTCTCGTGAGGGAGTTAAGCCTAGTATTGCTTTGATACCATATTGAGAAATGTGAGAGTGTATATTATTATGCACAAACCAAAAAAGGTGCGAGAGCTCTTTCTATTAAACAAATAAAATAGAGTACATATAAATACACAATCTTAGTCTCAAAATAAAAAAAACTACTTTAATCTACAGTTGAGAAAATATTTCAACATCACACCATTCTAGGAAGCATCTAGTTGGATGTGAGAAATTCATCCCAACTAGTTTCAACAACTTTCCTAAAAACTAAAAACAACTACATAAACTTATTGAGCTTACTTAACGGGCACACCAACCATATTTTCTTTATAAAACAATAATTTTATATATTAACAAAGAAATGCTTACATAATAGCATAGAAAAAAGCCTTCCCATTTGGGATCTAGAATGAAAAAGTCTTGATTCTCAATTAAAAAACTATTTAAAGAATTTATCACACACCATCAACTCCATGAATATTTTATTATCAATGCAACTACTTTACTTTATGGAGATACAATCATATTGAAGCATCAAACGATCAACCCCGACCCCATTTATTGTTGTTGCACGTGCTTTCCATGTAGTTTGGAACCAACTTATGTCTCGTGGACCCCTCGTGAAGAGTGGGATAGGTGGCTTATATTTATAATATTAATTTCCTAAAGTAATTCCACCTCAAAGCTATATCTCAATTAAAAACGTGAATGGGACAAGGACGGGGCAAGGAAAGACATCAAATCAAGGAATATCACCAAATCTAAACAACCATGAATGTTGTTAGATATTACCACTTTTGACATATAAAAAAGGATTATTCGTTGTGATTGGAGTGACCACTGATCACAAGGAAAATATATCTATAACAAATATATACTTTGTTAATTTGAAACATTATTATTTGAATCCCTTAGGTTACACTTTACATTTGAAAGTTATGTATGAATTGTTTATTAAGTGATAACTTGAAAGGGAATGCAAATTTTTATTTAAAAAATTGATTTAAGTAAAATTAAATAATAGAAGATTTAATATATTGAAATATTGATTATCTAAACAAATTGTGAAAAAGAAAAATCTATAAATGAAGATGAAATTTGTTATATTAAAAGATATTCATAATATTTACAATTATGAAAAAGTGTATGATTAGCATTAAAGATATTTTTAATATTTATAATTATGAAAAAGTATATGATTAGTATTACTTTAGTGATATTTTTGGATTTGTGATGTGTAGTGAATCTACAAACTAAATTAATATGTTAACATATAATATATTCTTACTTAAATTATAAAAAGAATGTAATCAACCTGGTGCAAGTCAATTTAAACGATTTGTCTTTATAAAATTATTGATATAATCTTCCAAAATCACAAAGTTAATATGTTAACATATTAATTTTAATAAAATGAAATACTTATGATACTCGTGAATTTACAAACTAAATTAATATGTTAATATATGATATATTCTTATTTAAATTATAAGAAGAATGTAATCAACCTAGTGCAAGTCACTTTATACAACTTGTCTTTAGAGAATTATTGATATAGGTTCAACACCTCTTAAAAAAAATTAATATTCCTCATTAATCACAAAATTTAAAAAGAACCATATAAGTATCTAAATAAACAATATAACTACTCTTAATATTATAATAAAAAAAATTTATAAACAAAAAATTCTCAATCTTAAATTACAAAAAAACAAATATAATAAATATGATATCTCTAAAAAAATAATAATTTATATAGTTTGAGTGGAATAATGGTTAAAAACGTGTGCTTCCTTTTAAAAGATCACAAGTTTAAATCCAACATAATTATTTTCTCCAAAATTTATAAATACATTATCAATCACATCTTTAGAAATTTTAACAAACCATATCAATATTAAACTTCAAATTATACTTGTAAACTTTGAAACTGTAACAAATTCAAATCCATATCTTTAAAAAAAACTACAAAGAAACTAAAATTCAATATAATTATTTTCTTCAAATCCATATCTTTAAAAAAAAACTACAAAGAAACTAAAATTCAATATAATTATTTTCTTCAAAAAATTATGAATACATTATTAATTACATGAATTCAATATAATTATTTTTTCCAAAATTTAAAGATACATTATTAATCATATCTTTTGTCTTATTTACTATTTTTACTATTTATCTTTTACCTCATACTACTTTTAATATTTGTCTTTTCTTAAAAAAGACCTCATACTACTTTTAATATTTGTCTTTTCTTGCCAAAATCCATAAAGGAAATTCCCTGATCCATGTTTGGTGAGAGATAAAGAAGCCTTCCTTGATCCATGTTTGGTGAGAGATAAAGGAGCCTTCCTTCTCTACCATGTTTTATGACTTATCAAATTGCACTCATGAAACATTTTAAATATCCTTTTAATATAATATGACATTTATATATTAGATTTTAATGTATTGGATTTGCAACATCCTCTGCGCCCTCCAATCCTTGCTTTGTCCCAAGACAAATTTGAATTCACTAATGAGAGGTTAGGTCTCTTCCCTCATTGAAGTATTTTTATGATGTTTTCATAAAGAAATCAATTGCAGCATCTCATTAAATAGGAAGATATATATTAATCTTATTGTGATTTGTTACCTTTTCAGCTTTTGTTATATGTTCAACTATAGTGCTTCTAATGTAGTTAGCTTTTTTACTCAACATTATGTAGTTAGTCTCTTGCTTGAAATTGCAGAACCAACCTCTTGCTCGAAAGGGTATAGGAAGAGAGGCTTGCTTGAAATGAAATAATAATGTTAGCTTCATTACAAGTTCACTATTGCAGCAACATTTCCATTTCCATTTAATAGGCTTTGAAGTTTATAATATAGAGAACTCTATCTTAGGAAATGCATATTGTGAAGAAATTCATTATTCTACTCATTAATTTTTATGTGTGTCATAGATTGTATGTGAATTCTATGAGAATGTCATTAAGGGATTCTAATATGGCATAACATTCCATTAGCACATCAATTTTATAAAGTGAAAACAACTTACAATATAACAAAATAAATATAAAAGAAATTGTAACATAATTTTCATAAAACATATTGATGAAATTTGAGTTTGAACTACCTTGTAGAATGCTTGAGTAAACTACAACACTAAATTCAAGGCTTCAACCTTGATTTTGTACACAAAACCTAGAACCAAACCAAAATTATAGAGATGAAACAATAATTTGCAAAACATGTGATACGTATATTGGTTTATTTATAACATAATTTTGATAATCCATTCCATCTCAATGGATTAAATATACTACATTAGGGGCTCATACATGAATTTTCAATGAAAATATGTAATATTACTACTTTTTGAAACACAAATAAACCATAATTCAAGCTCCTAAGTACTTATTGATGTGATACCTCCTAGACTAGATTCGTGCACAATAATTTTTCCCTATCATACTAACTAATTTGAATGGGCTTGATTAGACCTTCATATCCTCAAATAAAAACTTTTTAGTTCCCTAAGGATTTAGGCCTTCTCAAAACATATATATGAGAACAATACTCTAAGAGGGTTACATTATAGACAAGAAGTTTGGGTTTTCATTACTAAAGAACCAAGAGCGATGGACATTCTCAATGATACACCTAGGAATATGGGGCTTCATTTTTATTTCTTGAAATCTTCTTGTCTTCACCATCACCTTTGGATTTATCACCAGTTTTCATTACATCCCCCCTTTTTAATATATACACCATCCTTCTTCTCCCCACCACCACCACATTCGTTCCTCTCCTCCAATTCTTTCTTGGCCCCATTATTATTGCCCCTTCTTACTTTTCCAAATTCATCATCCATAGGATGATCTCCACAAGTTTCCTAGTTTTTCTCTAGAGATATTACACCAACTTATTCGGATCCATCACTCCCTTGACAATTAGCTTATGATTATTCACATAAGGTTGTGCAAACCACACTCTTATGCAATTGATGTGCCAAACCATCGAAGTGTCAAATGCGGTGTTATTGGAGTTGAGAGGTCCCATCTCCATTCTACTTGAAAAATAGGTTTCACAATATTTAGACTTGGGTGGACCATGCAAGCACATGCATGGGAGGAAAACAAGGTGGATCAATGGGGATGAAATAGTGGGGAACAAGGAAAAAAGAGGAAGGTAAGAAGAACAAAAATAAGAAGAAGAAGAATAAGGAGAAGAGGAGGAGAGTGAGGAAGAAAAGAACAAGAAGAATAAGAGAAAGAGGAAAAGGAAGAGAGAGAGGGAGAGTAAAAATAGGAATAAAAAGAGTAGGAGAAGAAGGATAGGGAGGATGAGGCTAGGAAGAGGAGGGGTGGGAGATGAATAAAAAAATTTAGGTAGGAGAAAGGGAAAGGGAAAATGAAAGAAGCAAAAGGAAAGGAAGAGGGAGAGGGTGAATAAGAAGAGGGAGAGGGTAAATAAGAAGAGGGGGAGGGAAAATAAGAGGAAGAGAAATAAAGAGAAGGAGAGGAAGGGGAAGAGGGAAAATAAAGAGAAGGAGAGAGGAGAAGAAGAGGAAGTGGAAGAGGAAAAGGAATCAGATGGAGAGGGAGAATAATAAAATAGAGATAAAGGAAAATAAGACAAAGAGGAAGAAGAAGATGTATGTAAACATTAAAATATGTTTTGTTTTGTTTTGTAATTTTGGATCTCATTTCTTAAAAATTGGTGTAAAATTTCTTCGTAATTCACAATCCCAAATATAAACCCTAGCAATGATCTGTAATCCCAAATCCCAAATCAAAAGAAACAATTTCCAAATTTAAAAGAAATGGAGGCTAAAGAGATGACAAATCATCTTAGCTTGTGTATGGAGTGTCCAATAGATCTACTAAAAGGCCATCGATCCTCCCTTGCATACTTCCATTGAATGGCCCCATAACCTCTCACAACACCAACAAAAATTTCCACACACAACTAGACCAAATGAAATAAAAGTGACCTCTACTTTTCACTTTAAATTAGAAATGTAAGAATAGTGTTATGCAAATTAATTACTTTCGTGTCACTTTAGTTTCTAAACCTGTGAGCATTTTCATCGGTTTTTCACCACACTCTTTGTGGTAGTGTGTTGGTATATGTGTCACTACATCAATATTAACATCATGGTAGTGTTGGATAGAGAACTATTGCATAAAAAATCATGATAAATAAAATAATACTTAATTATTATTGGAATTATTTTTATTTATTTGTAATTAAATATAATAATTAATCAATTGATAAATAACACCTAACATAGTGCACTTGACCACCTAAGCGATAGTTAAATTTATGCAACTAACATATATTGTGTCACACCTAACAACCTATCTATACGCCTACTTATTATTACTAGTAATTAATTATAATTATTAATATTGTTAATCAATTATTATTATTATTATACCTAACACCCAACAATTTATATAGCTATCGTTCAATGATTGATTCCCTATTAGTTTGAGAGTTGACCATAAAATTTTCCAAACCTCCAAATTTTTACATTAGCCCGTTTTTATATGATCATTTTAAAATATTAATATGCATTTGTTTGTTCAGTGATTGGTCTATCGATTTCACCTCTTATTATGAGGCCGATGGTGGTGTAATCATATTTTCTAACATAAGTTTTTCGAGTCCATTGAATCAACTTTGAATGAGGTCCATATTGGTAAGATTGATGAACTAACACCATTCCATTGTTGAAATATACACTTGACACTGGGAGGGGGGGTGAATTGGTGTCTGGAACTTTTGACTATTTTTCACACTTTCATTGATGAATTGAATTAATTGAATAATATATCTAGTTCAATTAATTATTCATAAACATGTATAACACAAACTGTATGAAGCAGATAAAATATATTTCGTTTATTTAAATTTAAATGAATACAAATTAAACCATCCATTTAATATCTTCAAATTCAAAGGAATATAAGAGATTCAACTCTCCGATAAAAGACACAACTTGTAGTTCTCAGATCCATCTAAGAAATGAGGAATCCAACCCTCATAACAAGACCCAACTTGTTGATCTTAGATCCAACTGAGATGTGAGGAATCCAACCCTCATAACAAGTGAGATGTGAGGAATCCAACCCTCATAACAAGACTCAACTTGTAAACAGACAACAACCTGATAGAATGAACTTCCATTCAATCCATTATATATACATATATTTAATCAACCCAGACACCCTTAGATTCACCACCACTTCTAGTTTATATAGTATTTCAATAGGTATAGGATTTTAACCATTGTGTCTTTTTGACATGAACCAATCCACCTCTTCATTCAAATTTCTCAATTTAATTAGAAGACTAATCTTGATTCCAATTTTTAAATTTCATCGACATGAGTTAATCATTGATATGGATCGACTCATTATATCGTTCCCATGCTTCTGCTACATTCCCAAGTTTGTCAACAGATTATATTCGATCTTTTACTTTCTCTCTGTATTTTTATGGTTAATCTATGTCACATTACTCTATAGGCCTTAATATGTCTACATAAATGAATCTTGTATGAGGCGCTTCCTTCAACGCAATGTTCAAATTACCATGGGCTCAAAACCATGACCTTATCCATTTAAGCATTGTTACTAGCGCTTTCTTCTTTCACCCCTATTATTCTATGTGGGACTGTATTCAAGCGTATGAGGGATTATTTACTTCTAGCCCCTTTAGCTTATTTACCTTATCATGTGATCGATGTTGGAACCAAGTTCTCTGGTACTTCGTCCTTTGGGACTTACGACATTTGCAGTCATTCAATTATTATAGAGAAAACTTTCTTGAAGGGTGTATCAACACTCCCTACTTGATAAACTTCACATTTCTAAGAGCTAGGACCGTAGACTTAGGCACAACAAAGCTCCCACTCTCCGAGTATTCGACTATTTGTGACTCTGGGACTTCAGGCTACTCAAACTCTGAAGTAGTTCAATCCCTCTTGAGTATTTACCTACTGAATAAGTCATAAATCTATGGTGACCACTTGCTTTTGGTTAACACTTATGCTTCCTCTATCCTTCTACTATGCTTGATCAACAATTGTGAATGCTCCCGAAGTAGATCAACAATCAATGTTACTTCGTGATTCATGCTTACTCTATCCTTCCATTGTACTTGATCATATGGTCTAGAAATATTCTTGATGCAAACCCCCATCACTCCCAGGGGCTAGCACGACCTCTCGGTCTAAGTATCATTCACTTAAGGGAGTTGAATTAGCTCTTGGTTCCTTGTTGAACCCTCAAAATATTCTACCACAAGCATTTTTCCTTTTCCCCACACACAAATTTTCATTCGCGAGGGTCTTATCACTTCAGCGGAGAAATCCACGTGACCTTGGGCCAAAATTGTAGGCTAACCTCTTTAAATGGTGGGAGATCTCACACTTCGAAGCTTCAAGATTCAGGATTTCTAACAACACACGATGATTCTCCCAAATGTTGAATTCGTGAACAACTGAATTCAAGGAAGGGGATCAACAGTTCACATTACATGTCGTTATCTATGGTTCACAAGGATTTATGGACTCCAGGCTTTAGGATTTTTCCCTGTCCAAATGTGAAATGCCTCCTAATATGAAAACTCCAAAGTTATGAATCATACGGCTAACGTCCTCAGTAGATTGATGGTTTGCACCTACTCTGGGATTTGGGCTTCAGATCTTTTCATGGCTTTCATAAAAAAAAATTGGAGTGCCAAAATTTGAACACACAAAGGGATTCAATGAACGGTCCATGTGTCCTCACTAATGGATATTCGAGATTGACTCCATCCTTCAGGCCTTCGAGGATTTTCGACCCAAACCAATTCACACCCTAGATCTTATGCAGTGTCGAATTCCAATCTCCAAGATCTATCGACATGTGTACCTGATACCAACGACCCAGATCTACTCTGGGCTTCAGAGCTTCGGGGTATTTTCATTCTCTTGCAACAACACTTCAAATTCTCCGGAGCGACAAATTTCCGAACCACACTTGATCTATGGACATGTGTACTTATAATCGACAACCAAGATGCACTCGGGCTTCAGGAATTTTTCCTCCTCCACAACACACACCTAAAAACTGTTGGAGCAACAAAGTTTGAAGGAATTAGTAGGTTAACGACCATGCTCCTTTCTCATATCTGACGGATGTGAAATATTTGACTCCTCCTTCAGCGCTTCCTTTCTCATATCTGACGGATGTGAAATATTTGACTCCTCCTTCAGCGGATCTCATCCACTCAACCTTGAAATGAAAAGGATTCTTCCTCCAAGGACTTCTACTCGCTATTCTTCTTGAGATTTTTCACTCTAAGTGTCTCGAACCTTGGTGCACATCTGGCACTTCTCTCCTAAGCTTTAGACTTAGAAAAATCTCCCACGCACTCCTTGTGCTCACTCCCCTCTGAACCTTTTCAACACTTCTCTAAGTGTTTTCCCTGTGCACACCTTGCACAGGTATATCCTTCAATATTTTATACTCAAACGAGTATATGTTCACTCCTTTCACTCACTCTACACACTTCACACTATCTCTCTTGATCTATTGAGTCTGTAAACGAATCTACCTTCACACTACTTGCATGGGAATTGTGCACTCCCTGCACCATGATTTTAGAAGAGAAACAATTGAAACTTAAAAAACATCAAAGGTCTGTTCATTCAACCATGAAATACACATACAGACATATAAACACAGAAAATACATAACATAACATTACACAAATAAATCAAAGAGAAGAAAACTCAGAAATGTGAAGAAAATCTCCTCTATTATATTCCTTTAGTAAAACATTTACAAGAGTTCCAATAGCTCTCAGCAAAATAACAACAACTCTCTTCAACAACAATCACAATAACCTC
>CBVK0101645697.1:0-14491 GCA_900067695.1 Picea abies
GAAGTCCAGTTACGGAAAGTTATTCAGGACCCCCCTCTAACACAGGGGCTAAACATGAGGTCGCGTAAGGAAAGGGAGCGGAGATAACCCCTCCAAAGCTAGACCGAGCATTGTGGAGAACACATATCGAGGATTTGTTAAGGGATTCCATCGTTTGCATTTGCCACAGAGCTTCATGGATCTCGAATCCATTCGAGGTCCTCAGTTGTCTTCCGGACCATTTTCTCTCGATACCCTTGACAGGTTTCGGGCTTGATAACCTGCTCATTGTGGTCTACCCGACTATCGACTGTACCCGCCTGATGACTGTTCACGTATTGGCAAACTAGTTTCCAATCTTTTCTAGGGACATACACAGGTGACTGCGAGGGTATACCGTGGTACCTAGGACAGACATCAGGCCATGCTTTGCAGAGTATACCCGGAGGGTGCTTCCGTATTCGAGTTGCACTTGCACCGGTAAGTTGCTCTAGTGTTGGTTGTTGTAACTGTTCTTCCAACTAGTTTAGTGCTTGCTTGATTTATCTTCTAGGGGATTTCTTTAAGTGAGTGTTACTATTTGTTCATGTAGAATGCCTTAGCATGTCATGAATCTTCTCACAAAGTGGAGGATTCAGAGCTCTGCCAGTCACGAAGGCTTCTGGGCCTACCGCTGGTTATACTGGAGCCACCCCCGCCACCCTTGAGGCGGAAGTTAGACCAAAGAGGGTCTTTCGAAGCAACCGGGTTTCAAACCATTGAGCCCAAACAACTCCCAGAGGAATCAACCGCCAATCTTGGATCGGTTGAAACCTCAAACGCTGATACTTGGCCGGATATTATTGTGCAAATTCAATTTTACGAACGCCTATCAGCGCCTAACCCAGTTATGGAACCAAACTCTGTTACTTCCTCTGGGAATTCTTCCATTCCCATCATTGTTGCTACCACAGAAGAAGCTTCTCCTAACTTTCCTTTGTCGATGGTCCAGGCCGCCATGGTCTCGGCCGCAACTACGTCGCACAGTGGACCGACCCCATCTATCGCGGTGGCCACACCTCCTTACACACCTAGTGCGACAGGCCCTCCGTTTTCATACGGTATGCCTAGTTCAGGTACAAGTCCTGCACTCACTTCTTCCACTTTACAGACTTTGGGTCTGGGGGCAGGGAGCTCTAACGCTCCTCTGCAGCTCCTTTGCAAGGTCAACTTGGGGGCATTCCTGTCCCTTTCAATGCTTTTCCTTACGCTGGGGGCCATATCCCCGTCTGAGTGTGGAATATTTCATAGAGGATGGTCTCTCCTTTCTTTTTGTCGTGCTTACCAGGACCCTGGAATCCTTTTGACACATCCTCACCTTCGAGGGATAGTCCAGTAAGCTGATGGATGTCTTCAACATGGATTGGGTACTGCCTATCCAACCAGAGACTTCATTCATGCACCCTATTGATAAGGAATTTGGTGCACCACCCAACATCACCAATGGTACCGAATACTGGTAGGTCAGGTTCATGATAGTCAAGTTGAATAGGTTGATAAATTCCAGTTTTGGCACGAATTGCATGCCTCCCAACTCGTCTGGATTTATATCCCAAAAGATGTCTATGTTCATCTAGGGGAACAAGACTGGATCTGTTAAGTCAATATCAAGGAGCTTGACCTTCTTCACCTTCCCCTTGAGATCACCTACGACCTCGACTCGAGGGTTGCAGGGCTCGTCTTGTACTACATCTTTGGACATGGCACTTTGGCTTCCTGTGGCTCTCGACATTGTGGACTCTGAGTTATCACAACTTATATGGTGAGCTAAGGATTGAGTATCATGAATACCAGTTTCTCGACCGCACAGGATTGCTTGCTCTTCATAATTCAAAATTTTCTAAGTTTTTTGAAAACGATGCATTCTAAAGAGAGTTCTTAAAGCCTTATACTCGAGCCTAGCAGTCAAGTTTAGCAATAATTGTTGTTCATCATGACCATGTGGATGCAACATGGATCTGAGTTGTTCGACGAGACGGGTTAACAAAGTAAATCCTATTGGGCGATTCTTGCATTTACTTGTGCGAGTTGGATAAGTACGTGGTTGGTTTCAGACCTTTTCATTTGACGGGTGGGAATCTCGGCATGAATACCAATGACATATTTGCATATCACGTCTTTATGGCTTAACTGAATTCAAACGAGGTATCTTAATGGCAATAAATGCAGTGATTAGACTAGGTTCATGTAGCACATGGACTCAAATTGTATTCAGATTCATTCTCCCTCCGACCACAAAGGGTTCCCCATCATATTAATGACTGTCATTAAATGATTTTTTATTCTTTTGATCCTGCACTGCTGAGTCATCCGTTCTTCATAAACCAACACTTAACCAAAAAATGAACTACTTTTCATGGCGCAACACTATGCACATCAACTTTATTAACTGAATTTACAAAAATTTCAGAAAACTCAAATCTAACTATTATACATTCTCCTTCGAACTAGAGAAATATTCCTTTTATATTAGTTCTGAGACATATAGGGTTTCAGGTGAGCACCATTCACCCATCCTGGTTGCAACATACCATCCAGTTGCACAAGTCTGACTGCTCCTGAAGGTCAGATATTCGCAATTATAAATGGTCCCAACCAATGCATGCAAAACTTTCCAGGATGATTCTAGTACCAACTATCATAGAGTAGAACCTTATATCCTTGCACAAATACTTTGGTTTTAATGTGCCTGTCATGCCAATATTTTTTCCTTTCTTTCTCTACCGATTGATGGAATTCTCCTAATAACCTGGCCTTTTCGAGTTCTTGTAACTCCATGAGTCTCTACGCAACTGATTATTCCTCTGACATATGTGTGATCTGTTTGATGTACAAACTCAGAGTGATGAATTCTACAGGAACCACTGCCTCTTTCCCATAAACTAGATGGAATGGTGTGTACCTATGGAGTTTCTTTGTGGTTTTCTTGTAAGCCCATAGTATTGTTGGAACTTTGTCATCCCATTCTTCTCAATTTGCACAACAGACCTTTGTTAACCCTCACTCCATAATCTTGTTGAATGATTCCACTGTTCTGTTGGCCTACGGATGGTAAGGGTTGATTTTATGATGTTGGATCAGGAACTTTGTTGTAATCTTAGATATAGTGATACTAATAAAATGAGATCCATGGTCACTAGTTAGGCTCCTAGGACATCCAAATCGAGTGATAATATTCTAAAAAATGAACCTAGCAGCAGTATCGGTCAAAAATTCCTAAACAACTGCTGCCTCAACCCAATGCGTAAGGTAGTCAGTTGTGGTAATCATGTACCTAGCCTTTGAATGCTTAGTTTTGGGGTTGATCGAACCAATGAAGTCAACTGCCCACTTCTCAAATGCCTATAGAGCATGAACTGGTTGAAGTGGTAATTCATCTCGTTGTGATGGCTTGCCCACTCTTTGACAAACATCACATGATCTAGCATATACCTTTCCATCCTTGAAGAGCGTTTCCCACCAAAGTCCATCTTGTAGAACTTTCTGCGCATTGGCCTTCCCTCCTACTTGACCTCTCGCAACCCTGTTGTGGCATTCCCAGAGTATATCCTTTCTTTCATGATCCAAGACACATCTTCGGAGGATACTATATAGTCCCAGTTTATATAATTGTCCCATGATCAACTGGTAATCCACTTCTCTAAGAACCATATGGAGTTTCTAGGTTGCGAAATATGTTTCTAGGTAGGCCCCTATACTTAAGAAGACTTCTATGTCCTCCAGGTACTCTAGTATGGCCTCGACCTAGAACAAGTCTACATCTGGGAGATGATCGTCAACTGCTCCACCACTTTCCCTCACTCTAATATAGACAAGTGATCAGGTCCTACGTTGCATCTTTCAGGCTTAACAATTACTTCAAAAGAAAATTCCTGAAATAATAGCAACCATATACAAATTCTCCCTTCCAACATAGGTTTGTTAACTAGATATTTCAATGCAGAATGATTAGTAAAGAACTTAAAATGAGAACCTAACAAATAATGTCTAAATTTATGCAAAGCATAGATCATGGCTAAACCCTCCGTTTCTGTCGTTGTGTAGTTGCGCTCTGCTTGTGACAACTTTCGACATGCAAAATAGATAGGATGATCCATGGCTCCATCTTCAGATTTCACTAAGATGGCTCCTAAGCCAATCCCTGAAGCATCTACATGGACGTGAAATTCATTTTCCCAGTTTGGGAATGCCTAAATTAGTGTTTTGTTGAGATTCTCCTTTAGGGTATCAAATTCTTTATCACATTCTGGAATCCATTGAAATGTTTCGGCCTTTTTTAGTAGATTTTCCAGAGGTGCGGTAGTGTTTTCATATCTTCTAATGAACCTATGATAGTACCCTGTGTGTCCCAACATGGAGCGCAACTTCTTAGCACTCGTAGGTGGTGGAATGTTCACAATAACCACAAATTTGGTTGTGTCTACTAATACTCCTTCTTGAGAGACTATGTGGCCCAACAAATTATCATGTGGTACGCAGAAGATACACTATCTGAGATTTAATGATATCTGCAATTCTCTGCATCTGTCAAACATCAAACATAACAGTGCTACATGTTCCTTGAGAAAACTATATATCGTCCAATAATCCATATATACCTCTATGAACTTGTGAATAAACTCTTTGAAAGATGCTATTACAATACTGGAGAAAACTGTAGGGGCATTCTTTAAGCCAAATGGCATCACATTGTATGCAAAGATCCCCATTCTGTTATGAATGTGGTCTTCTTTTTTTCCTCTTCAACGATCCTTACTTGGTGGTACCATGAAAATCCATCTGTGAATGAGTACACTTTGTTCCCCGCAACCTATTCTAGCACCTCATCAGTAAAAGGTGTTGGGAAAGGGTGATGCACAAAGGCAGAGTTAAGGATTTTATAGTCTACAAAGACCTTGATATACTCTATGCCTTTCTTGCTTTGAATGACTATTAGTCTGACCCATTCTACTTATTCCACTGCAAAACTAAGTCCAACTTCCAACATCTTGTCTATATCCTTCTTAACCTTCTCTTTTACTCTAGGGTTAAGACTATATGGTCTATGCCTCAGAGGCTTGGATCCTAGTTTCAATTCGATTTTCATTTCTCCCATAACTCCTTTGATTCCCTTCAACTCTAAAAAAGTATTTGGAAACAAATCCTCATATTCCTGCAATAGAACCTGCATTTCTTGATTAGTTTTATCATCCCAGTAGTCTCCCACCATAGATATCTTAGGTTTCTCTGTGGTCCCTATGTTGACTTTGCGCAATTTTAATCGGTGATTGTAGGAACTATCAGTCTGACTAGGTATGGTGTTCTGAATTTCTCAGTTCCCTTCTATCTCTTTAATGGCTAGGTTTCTCAATTCCTCTAAGTCGTATGGGCTTTCTGAATCCCTTATAATATTATAGAATTCTATAGGCTTCTTTGTGGAGGGTAAATGAAGGTTAGTATGGAGTTCTCGGCTATGCTTTGGAAATACTACTGGGTCTTATTTTTGATTACTATTATCTGTAAAAATAAATTCTTTAATCTTTTGCAGGACTACTCCAAGCTCAGGGTACTTACTTGTAAATGAGAAGTCCTTGCAAAAATGAGATGCAAATGTTTTCCAGTTGCTGTTTTGTCTTCTGGTTTCCTCATGTATGAACCAATATTTCGAGATTGGACCTAGAGAATGGGGAAATACCTAAACCCAGAAGCGAGAGGGTATTTCCACAACTTGCTATTGTGTCACACACTGTTCAATATGTACTTTAGGATTGGATTCTCCATTGAAAAGTTGTGCAAATTGGAAATCTGTTTTCATCACTAATTCCAGTTTATCCTTATTCTAAAACCTATACTTGGTAGCTTGATTTTCATCATCCCAATCTCTGAGTAAGGCTTTATGATTGTCCCACCATCTAGCAGGGGTGTCCTGGAGGGATATATCTAGTACTGGGATCCTTTGATCCTCTACTACCTTTTCTTCCATGTTGAGCAAAAAAATGTCGAGTCCTAAGGTTCCATCATATGCTGGGTTTTCTCTGACCTTGGTCCCAACACATCTGGTTTATCTGACAGTTGCACATATCCTTGAGAATTTTTCGTATGAGCCTTGCTGCCAACTGTCAAATGCCAGTTCTGAATCTTTGTCCACTGACTGTATACTCCTCCAAATTACTAATCCATCAACAGTAGGATTTATGTAATTGTCTCTTGTCCCAGCTATTATAGTATACATCTAATCCAAGTCTTCTCCCTCCATATCATTGTCTGTTGGATCTATATATCTGGGCCCTACATATGGATCGAAGGGTTGAACTACCTTGAATCCATCAGCTTCAAAGTTCATGGTGTATTTCATTAATTCAATTACTGCATAGTTTTCATAGTCTCAATCAATTCAAAGTAGTGCAGGTTAAGGGTCCTTATCCCCCATGATCTCAATCACTTCAAAGTCATCCACTATCTTCACTCCCTTAACATCTATTTCCACATTCTCCAGTCTTCCTATGGGTAAAATATAGTATTGGTTGGCCATTCTTAGCTGGATCAGGGAATATGTCATCCTAGGTTTTCCTATGGATTCCTAGGTCTTTTGAGGTAGAATGTTCACATCGGATCCTAGATCCAACATGACATCCTTGATCTCAAATTCATCTAGCTGGGCTACTAGTATGAATTCTTTTCCAGTTCTTACTTTTCTTCTCTGCACCCTTTGAGTACTCTTCTCAGGAAGATTAGCCTGTATTCCTGCTTCTATGGCTTCTTCATTCCCTAAAACTAGGTATAACGCATTGCATAACTTCTTTGCTAATTGATCATTCCCTAGAATGTTAGAAAATAATTGAAACCAAAGGTCGACTACATTTTAAGGTTGCTTAGGTTGTCTCGGTGTGACTACAAGGTTTCTAGGTGCATGGGATGAAGCAGGGAGTTGCTCAATCTTAGGGTAAACAATGGGATGTTGGGGTTTCTATCGCATCTCAGGGCTAGGAATATTCTGAAATACTTCTATGGCATATTTAAACAATAAATTCTATTTTAGAGGGTCATACCTGTCTTCTTTAGGTGCTGCTTTATGGATCTTAGGTAGAGTATCAACATCAGCTCCTATCTTTGATCCTACTCGAGTAACAATATTGATGTTGGGAAATTTTCCTTTAATAAGTCTCTTTATTCCTAAACTAATGAGGTTAGTTCCTCGTTGTCATACCCGATCTTCCCATTTTTCAATTAGTTATGGGAAGTACTCAATTGCATGCCCATTGGTTCTGTAGTGAGAGCACCATGGCCACCTTGGATGAGGACAGTCTCTAGCCATGTGTCCTTTATCATCGCATTTATAACATCTGTTTGGCCCTATTCCCCTAGTTCTTCCTCCTCTGAAGTCTCCTCTGGCTCCACTTCCTGAACCTCTTCCCGGTCCCTGAGGGTTTTCATTCACCCTGAATGTTGCTTGGTCCAACCTATCACAGTGTACTGTATTTGGTACTATAAGATATTTCTACATAATGGGGCACTGTCTTGGCCCATGCCCATGGATTCAACAAATATCACAATACTCAACTGTTGGTACTTCTTGGATCCCTGTAAAAGAATGATATGGGGTGGGGTTATGGAATATTGAGTTCACACAGACTTGCGCAACTTCTCCTGTGGGTCCTAGTGAGGGTCCCATCAGATTCTAAGGAGGTCCCATTCCCCTCATTCATGGACATGAATTCACCAGATGTCCTTCTATATAACATCTGGTACACCAGACCTACAATCTTCTTGGTCTAGGTATTGTCATTTCTTGAATATTTTCTATGAGCACTAATATTTTCCCTTATAGTTGTGCCAATTTTACATCTTCTGGGGGTCTGGTCACTCTCAGTCTCCCAAGGTATCCCGCCATGGCTTCAATATTCATCCATTGTTCCAAGGCATCTGTGAAAGTGGCTATCCACTGTTGCATTAACAGAATCCGAGTCAGAGGTAGCAATCCCTTAATATACCATTCCCTTTGATGTTCCTCATGGATTGGATGTGCTAATCTCCCTATAGCATCTTTAAACTTCGGGTTGTATTACCAGAATGATTCACCTTCCCTTTGTTGGATCTCACGCAACTCAGATAGAGCCTATTGTTTTGACTGTGGTAGTTTAAACTCTATTATGAACCTTGACTGTACTTGGCCAAGTGTGAATGCTTGACCTTGCATTCCTAACACTCCTGGTTCAATGATATTCATGTAACACTTTAGAGCATGACCTCTCAAGGTAGTCTGCAACTCAACCAACTTATTCGAATCCAGAGTCCCTCTGGATCTCCATATTTCTTTGCATAAGAACCAGTGTTGATCAACATCTTCATCTCCCTTACCCCAAAATTCTAGGTATCAAGAAATCGAACCTCCCGCATGACCAACCATTGTTGATCTTGGTGCTCTTATCAAAATGAAACCTAAAGGTCCTACTTGCAATCTACTAGGGGATCCCAATATCCTCCCCTGTACTCAAACTTTGTCGTGTTTACTGACTAACTATTTTTACTGGAATAGAACTAGAATGAGAAGGTAGTATTGAACTTACCACTTATATAGAAGATACTTGGGGTATGGGCGATTCGGGGCTAGCATCGCTAGCTTCAGGGCGGTTTTCTTTGATATGGGGGGTCTCATTTTCTTCCACTGGAGTGGTCTCTTTAGCCGGATTCCTAATCTCTCCTGTCATTGGTGCTGAATATTATCTTTCTTCTTCAATATTCATGCCGAATTCCTCCTCTCTTACGGCTACACCTTCTCTTTCTTGTGCAACCTCCTAGGGACTTCTTTCTCTTTGTGCTTCTCTCTCACTTAATCTTTGACTAGCCAATATTTATTGTCTTCTCATCTTCCACAACTCTTCCATCTTTCTTTCCTCTACTTCTCCTGGTCTAACTTCTTTCCACAACTTCTCAGATTGTCTTGTTTCTTTCTTGATCTTGTTGCACCACCACTTCTCAACTATGGAGGCTCTTTTCAAGGCTCCCTCATCTATTGACTCCATTTCTTGTTGTTCTCCCCCCATTTTTCAAAGAACCCTTCCCCTCTCTTAGGAAATGACTCTACCCCAGCCTCACCATACCCTAAGGAAGGGTGTTTACGATGCCATCTCATTCAGGGACATAGTCAACATCCCCTCTTCCATCAAGAAATATTTAATCCACAGGGAGATATCTCTCAACAGTCTTCCCCTTGTGTATTTCTTGAAATTTTCCTCTGCTCGCGAAAAATATTGGTGGTTCTCAACTGCAAACTCGATAATGTATCCTTCTATTGTGGTCTTGACCTAGAAATAAATCTCTTGTGTGACTGGACAATCCATCCGATGAAGTGCTGCAATATTTTCCGTGTCCCAAATATAGATCCTCTTGACTTGTTCTTGGAACTCTGGAGATTCTTGGAGCCTATTTATCCAGTGGAAAATTTCTTTTGGTAACTTAACCCAGAATATCTTCTATTGGTCACTTGATCTTTCTGAATAAAAGACTACCTCACAAGTATGTTTCACAGATTTTCCCCTCAACTCCTCTTCTTTCCATATTAAGGCGTCACAGTTTCTTTCCCACCATTGATCAATATTAGATTTGTGAATTTGCGGAAGAATCCTCCCTAGAGGTTCCTTTTTAACGCAGGTCCTGACAATAGAACCATTTTTTTGGTGCAATTTTGATTAGAGTAGGGTCCTTCTCAGGTTACCAATAGAAGGTACTGAGTAGTCTAGAGCGTTAGAATTTTCATATCCTCCAAAGAGAAGAAGTCTCACCCAAAGAACTGCTGAGACAAGCCTGATCTTGTGCAAAACATCTAACTATCAAACAGATTTGAACTCATATGTGCAAGAACTGAACCTACTAATGTTTCAGAAAATCATTTAAACATAGAGCCATCATGTGGAACTTATAAACTGTAAAGAAATACTGTAACGCATGAGTAAAACACATAAGACACAACATATTTTGTAAATTTAGATCCTTATTCACATTACCTTTAGAATCTTTCTTCATTACAAGCTCAAAGACACACAGTAGTGCTCTGTTACAAAATCTTGGCTCTGGACTCATGTCATAGAGCTCTAACTCTCAAAATGGTGTATAGATTACATTACAGACTCAAAACTTTGACTTCTTAGCCACATACAATAACTATGACATCAACCTAACAGTAATGGAAAGATCAATCTAAACAGAATCATAGTTCATCCAAACCAACAACTAACTCATTTTCAATCATGTTCAACCGTATATATAAGCTAGGTTATGTCTTCTGTCTTAGCTTGCAGAATTTCTTGTTTTGTTGCAACCACTTTTACTTAGCTGGCATTGTGCTGTCCTTTTTGCAACTGATTTATGTTGCTTCTCCTTGCTCTACTTTCCAGCTTCCTCTGAAGCTTGTGCAACTCATACTCGGCCAAAACTTGCACAATTCCTTATCCCAAAAACAAAGGGCCCAATAAGAAGTCTAAGAAAGACACCGGAAATTGGTGTGAGTTCCACAATATCCCTTGGCACAACATTGATGAATGTCACTCAATATATTCATTGGTGTCTGAGCTCAAAGACAAAGAGTCAAACCCCAAATTAGATCCTGATTTAGAAAATAATAAAAGGAGACATATAATTGATGTAGAACCCATTTTTACTATCGCGACTACAACAATCCAACCAGAAGAGGATCCTTGGAAGGGGGAGTGATTGTTCCATTCACAGATGTGGGTGAAGAGGACCCCGTTGCATTTTATTGTTAATAGTGGAACCCACAAGGACATCATCTCAGTAGAGGTTGTAAAGCAGTTGGATTTTCCAACAACACCACACCCATAGCCATATAACATCAGGTGGCTTTTTCAGGGTCAAGATCTTCATGTCAACCATTAGTGTTCCATGTCCTATGGCATCAAGCCCTTCAAGGATGAGGTATTATGTGATGTTTCCCCACTGGAAGTCTGTGATGTTCTATTAGGCCAACCATGTTTGTGGAGGCATCATGTTGTTTATGAGGCTCAACTCTGTAGTGTCATTTTTACTCTGGGGAGTCAGCTATACATGATACTAGAGGTAGTTCCAACTATTGTCCCACCAAAACAATGCTACTAAGTAATATATGATAGTGAAAAGTTTAGATTCTTCACAATCCCATCAGAAGGTGAACAAAAGGAAACTGTAACTATTGTAGCCTCAGCCCAAGACCTTTCTATCTAGCAGAAGAAAATCGACAAGATTGTAGAAGAGTACTAAGATATTCTTGTTGCACCTACGGGAGTGCCTCCACACTTCACAATCAATCAAGAATATAATAGAACCCTTCATACTCTTCATGTTGCATATTCATTGATAGAGTCCTCCCACACTTAGGTATATCATGCAACTAGATTGGTTGAACAGATCCAACCCCTCCAACAACAGTTTCATGACAACCTTCAACAAGCTAAGCAGGATAAGTTCTTCAACAAGGAAATCAATGCACCAAGCTTCAGATTTAGCAAAAGTCTCCCCATATCCCATGGGAAATTGACATAATGGGGAAAATTTCTTCCTAAGGGGGTATGAATGATCTAAATGGATCTTGGTGGCCATCCACCTTTTCCACTGAATCACCATTTTGAGCCTGTCGTTTTGATAAACCATGATATTCACCCTTTTTATGGGGAATGGAATGTAATGTCATATTCATTTGTTAACTACATACATCATGTAATGATTTCCTAGTGGTCTTATGTACATGCCTACATCATATCATTAATGCACTGGATCCCATTAGAACTCCATAGTTAAGTGCTCTCATGATAGAGTAGTACTGGGATATGTGACCTCTCGAGAAGTCCTAGTGTTTTACATGCCTATGGAATTTTATAAACTTAGTCCAATTTATCCCACATGCATCATGGGAATTTTTCTCCTCTCACTCTCTCATTTATAATTGAGGTGAAGGAGGCCCTTTAAGCATGCAATGGAGTGTGATGTAAATATTGTTGCAAAGGAAGCGTAGCCAACATCTCCATTATGGCAGTTTTTGTTCTACAATGTTTTTCTCTCTCTTGTCCATTAATAGAAGTTGGGTTTCACTATATTTCTGTGTTCTCTGCATTATCTTTATGTATTTCCTTGTTATATATCAGTTGTATTTTTTTATTCATGTCATTCTCAAAATAATTCATATCATTTATCCCATACCGTTCCTATATTGATCTCGCAATGTTGGATTTCATCGCCAACTAGTGGTTTCATTTTGGGAAGGTTTGTTTGATTGTTTTGTTCTTAGATTTGTAGCATGTTGTTTGTTTTTCTTAGTGTAATTTAGCTCGAGTTAGTGTCAATGGTGTCAACTCTTGGGAGTACCAATGGAGGAACCCCTTTTCCCAGGGAACCTTTCACCTTTCCTTCTTTTAGAAATGTTCGTCCTCCATGCATTGCCACACTGAGTCTTCCGGGACTCACGATTGGATTACCGGTTTGGTTGTTCCCCTTTCCAGGGATATTGAATATTCCCAATGCTTAGAATGCACCTAGTTCTTCAAATGTAAGCACACCACCCACACATCAACCTCATGTCGACCTTTCTCCTTCTTCACCCATCATGTCTCCTTCCCTTTCTCCTTCTTCGCCTAGTGAAAGCTCTAAAGTGAGTATCCAAGTTGATAAGAAGAAGAAGAAACTAAAAGAGAAGAAGAAGAAGAAATAGAAAGGGACCAAGACTCCAACCACATCAAATCATGTTGGATCCAAGAAACCAACTACTATTAATTAGAATGGAAGTGTTGATAAAGTTGACAAGTATAAAACACAGAATCCTAAACCCAAATTCCCTTGCAGGCTTTGTAAGGGTAACCATTTTCTAAGGGATTTCCCTAGTCTTCCTAAGGTCTTATAAATGTGTTCTTCCACATCATCGGCCCTTGCAGGACATGCTAGTGACACCCTGTCAGCTAGTGACATTAAGGTTGGTAAGAAGAATAGAACTATCAAATTTCCTTGCTTGTTATGTGAAGGTGATAAATACTCTCACCTTTTCCCTTGTATGGACGAGGCTTCTTATCTTTTGGAAAATATTCAACTTCCAACTGGTTATCGTAATATATCTCCCAACCCATTGTTATTTGATGGACTGGTTAATCTAGTTCCATCCCCGGTTAGTCTGGTTGATCTGGTGGTCAATTTAGTTTCATGCTTAGTTGAACCACAAAACCAAGTAATTGATCCATTTCCATCATCTATGAACCCCACTCTTCATCTGAATAGTGAAATCAAAGTGATTGATCTAGTTCTTTCATTGATTAGCCCCACTCTTCATTTGAAGAGTGCCAAAGTGGTCGATCCAGTTCCATCATTGTTTGATCCCACTCCTCCCTTGAAGAGTGCAACCAAAGTGGTCGATCCAGTTCTATCATCGATCAATCCCACTCCTCCCTTGAAGAGTGCAACCAAGGTGGTTGATCCGATTCCATCATCAGTGGATCCCACTCCTCATCCAAAGAGTGAGGATGTAGGATTACTGAGAGGGGGGGTGAATCAGTAATAAAGAAATTTAATGCTTTTTCACCATAAAATGCAAGTGTTATATCAATGTATCATTATCATCTAATAGTTGTAGAGTAAATAAAAGATGAACAAATGAACAATCACACACATACATAGTACACCAATGTTTTATGTGGAAACCCAAAGTGGGAGAAAACCACATAATGATTTTTCTTATATGTCTTTAAGAATTACATTCATCGGAAGAACCAACTTTCGTTGTTTTGGAAGGAGGCTCCAACCCCTAGTTTCTCAGGCTACAACCTAAGGGAAGCTCCAACTTATGAATTCTCCATCTACAAATAGAAGGAGTCTACAACCCCCTATGTTCTTCGGCTACAACCGGAAGGTGGATGAAACCACCTGTCCTTTCCCCGTCCAACCGCCCTGATGTAGAAGTAGAATGATGGAACCACTGTCACACTATTACTGTGAGATATACTGTTGTAAACCTATACCAATCAACCTGCACCAAACAAGTTGTACCAATAAGTTGAACCATGCATCAACATGTACCTCAACTTGTAATCAAACTGTACCATAAAAAAGTTCATCAACCATGCACCAAACTATACCAAACAACCTGTAATCAACTTGTACCATAAACAAGTGCATCAACCAGGCACCAACCTGTACTATGAACAAGTGCATCAACCATGCACCAAACCTGTATGAATAAACTTTCACAACAACCTATCCAAAAAACGTATGACAAAATCCTGTCTCATCAATCTTATCAACCAAATCAGATCTACTCACGAAGATCAATCACCAAGACAACTCTCAAATATGTGCATCAACCAAGCATAACACAACAACTCATAATCATCACCAAGATCAATATGTGCTTCTAATAATATACCAATAAAATCATGATACATAATACATAAACCATGTGTCAACAATACTACTAACAAGTGCCTCCAACCATGTACCAAGTATGTACCAATCATGTATCAAC
>CBVK0101645699.1:0-19822 GCA_900067695.1 Picea abies
TAAAAATAGTAAATTGCCAAAATTGCCAGAAAACTATTTTGAGCCAGTCGGAAAAGGTGGGTCGCCACTGATATACACCTGGATCAATCCTCCCTCCTTAGGAAGTAATGGTATCCATTGCGTTGATTTCCCGGGGGAGACAGGAAAGCATTTTCTGGATCTGCATCTTGATGAGTTTCTTGTATTGTTGGAGACGTCGTGATACTTAGTTTGTGGAAGTCTTTCATGAACTTGTTGAAGTTGAGGATGTTCAAAAAGTCTAGCTACATGAGAGGATGTTGTGTAGAAGGAATGTTTGTGCTTTGCTGCAATCTTGTCAACCTGGTTCTGTTGGATAGAAGGTGTAGGGGGTGAGGCTGTAGTGGTTGCAGTGTCCTTGTGAGGCTGTAATAGTTGGAACTACCTCTGGTATTCTGTAGAGATGACACCCCAAAGTAACAATGACGCTACGGGGTCAAGACTCATAAACAACATGGAATATCCGCATATATGGTTGGCCCAAGAGAACATCACAGACATCCAGTGGGGAAACATCACATAATACCTCATCCTTGAAGGGTTGGATGTCGTATGACAATCAAAACTGTTGGCTGACACGAAGATCTCGTCCTTGTCGAAGCCACCCGATGTTATATGGCTGCGGGTGTGGTGTTTTTAACAATCCCAATTTTTTTACGACCTCTGTTGAGATGAGGTTTTTCTGGCTTCTGCTATCAACAATAAAATGCAGCGGAGTCCCATTCACCCACATCTGTGAATGAAAAAGGCACTCCTCCTCTTCAGGATCTGTTGGTTCTTCTAGTTGAAATGTTGTGGTCATGACAATAGCAGTGGGGTCTGCATCAATGATCTGTCCTTTACCAGTGTTTTCAGAATCAGATCATGAATCAGGGTTCGACTCCTTGTCTTTGATCTCGACCACCAATGACTGTTTTGAGTGACATTCATCAGTGTTGTGCCAGGGGATTTTCTAGAAATCACATCATTTTCCAGTGTCCGTCTTTGTCTTCCCATGGACCTTCTTTTCCTATGTCTTGGATTGGTTTTCAGGAGACTGTTTGTTAGGGACATATTTGTCATACTTTGGTTGTTGCAGATTTACATACCCAAATTCCTATTTGTTCTAGTGCTTAAATTTCTACTCAATTTTAACAACATATCAATAAGAAGCACCGAGTGATGAGATGTCCATAAAATCCATTTCAGTCTAGATTTATTTGTGTAGAGCTCCATGGTATTTTAGAACAAAATGTCGCTCAGATTCTTTGATACTCGGCTTGGTACACAAGGTATGGAAGGTATTGGTGAACTTCAGAACTGCTTGGCCCCTCTCTTTCCACAGTGTGGTCCATCTCATGTACTGGTCCTCATAGTTTCCAACAGGGTAATATTGTTCCTTTACCGCATCCACAAAAAAATCCCAAGTGGGATCGACCCCATATATTCCAGACTCCTTTGTGGAATTTTTCTCCCAGTAAGTTTCCCACCAATGTTTGACATGAGGGAGAGATTTAAGGAGTGCGAAGGTGATCTTTTCTTTGTCAGAAAAATTGTGAATAGAGAAATAACCTTCTAGCAGAGTTAACCATTTTTCTAGGGCTTCTGCATCTATATGTCCTTCAAATATAGCAATATCAAAATTAAATTGTACCTTGAAAGGAAAGGTTCCTCCAAAGTGGTTGCTTTATGAAGATGTGCCTGATGCTATCGGTAGGCATTGAAGGATGTGGGAAAAATTCTCCATCATTTTGTCCCTTTGTCGTGTGAGAGCTTGCTCAAGCAACAAATTGATAGGATCGTTTGCTCCGTCATTTTTGTTTTATTCTACCATTGAGGGTTTTTTGGGTGTGCGAGAGTGATTGTCTTCAAGAGAGGCAAGCTCGAGACCCAACTTTCTATACTCGGACCTCGTCGGGGACATGCACTGAAAAAATGATCAAGAGAAGCCTACTCTAATACCACTGATCCAGATAATTTTCCACACCAAATGAGAGCAGAGATATAATAAAGAAATGCACAGAGATATCATGTATATCCAATAATATAACATAAATATATCAGAGATAAAACCATAAACACAGAGATATAGTAATACATGATTTCTATTAATGAAAGAAATGTACATAGACTGTAAAAATACAAAGTGAAAGACTCGCTAGAATGGTGACAGCTTAACTCTGAGAAGAGATGTGACGGCTACTCACATTCATAAGAAGATGATTACAATGAAGCTCTGAAGGCATTTTTACAATAAAAAAGAATGCCAAAAACCCTAGACATCCAAAAACCTAACCCTAGGAGATGAAGCATTGAAAGTCATGTGGGCCCTGTTTGGGTAAGTTAGTACATGAAATTCCCGGGGTCGTAACTTTTGCATACGATCTCTGTTTTAGGTGTATGATAGCTCGTTGGAAAGGTATCGTCAAGGAGATTCATTTTCGAGGATAAATAATGCATTAGGCTATTATTGAGAACCTATATCTCGAAAAACCTTCATTTAGGCCCTCAAAATGGCCCCAGAAATTAAAACCTACTAAAAATAGTAAATTGTCAAAATTGCCAGAAAACTATTTTGAGCCAGTCGGAAAAGGTGGGCGGCTACCAATATCCAGCTGGATCAACCAACATCATCAACTATACACCTCATGTATGTTCCAACTCATCAACTACTTGTCTCAACCATGTACCCAACATGTACCCCAACCAAAATCCCTCATCAATTTAATCATTCAAATATGATTTGTAACTCTGTAAAAGACCCGGTGTATATGATCACATACTTGTAAACATTCCTTAACAAGAGACTAGAATTTTCATCAAATTTTACTTTAGTCTCACATGAAAGCATCATCAAAAGAATTTGTCCTCCCTTGAATTTTGGCCTTCTTTACTTCATCTTCCCTTTGAAATTCAGCTTAGATATCCTTTGGTTACCTTAGTCACCTATAGATATTCAATATGCTCAAGTTTTATTAAAATGAGAGAGCCTTGTCTCTTATTTATACTTTCGTGTAGCTTGCTCAAGGGGTTACCTTTTAACCATCTTAACCCAGTTTTCTTATTTTAGGGTTAACCAACTTCTAACCACTTGTCCAATAAATAATTTATCCATTAGATTTATTATATAAATAATTTATTTTGTATCCACTTTGACTTCTATTACACTCATCACTTCACTTTACCTTCTAAAAATCTCTTAAACCACTTTGACTACTTTGACCTTTTGGGGCTTCTAGATGACTGATGAGGGTTCTCCAACTTCACATGGCCATAACTCTCTAACCATGAGAAGTTATGTGATGTTCCACATACCACTGGAAATGGAATGAAATGTACTATCCATATAGTATAGTCTTTCCTACAAATATATCAAAACTTATAAAATTATCCATCAAACAAACTTGGGTCCATTCCCCAAACCTGAGTTCTCCAACTTCTCATGGCCATAACTCTCTAACCGTGAGGAGTTATGTGATGTTCCAAATACCACCAGAAATGAAATGACATGTAATATCCATATAGAATAGTATTACCTTCAAATATATTAAAATTCATACCATTATACATGAAACAGCCTTGGGTCCATTACCCAAACCTTTGTGCGACCGAAATTCACTACCATAGTTTCTCCAAGGGCTGACATCAATCTACAATATCACTCTCTAATGGTTGACATGAATGAAAACCAACAATCCATAACAACTTTCCATCAACCTAAGCCAATTGTCTGACAAAGGATGTCTCTCAGGTCTACCTTGCTAATACTTATTCACCCAAACAAGGGGGCACTTCGACCATCCCAATGGCACCCCCTTCAAGCAATCAAATGATTTCTATTAATTGGAATCATTTGATAGAACCTCATATTCCTTCTTACGTGCCTTTCCAAATCACCGTCCAGGTTTGTGATAGGAATATTCCTAACACTATAATAGATGAAGGTTATTTTGTTAGAATCTTATCCACAAATTCTTAGCAAGCTTTCGGTTCCCCGTAGATTGTGCCTACAACACAGAATTTGTTGACCTTTGAAAGAAGAGTTAGTCAACCTTTAAGGATCCTTCCTCAGTTTCTGGTTAATTTGGGAGGAAAAATAATCTACATCGATGTGATGGTAGCTCATGACCCCTTGGACTTCAACCCACTCCTCGGGTGAGACTATGTCTATGTTATGAGAGATTTTGTGTCCAGTCTCTTTTGAGTGATGTGTTTCCCTAAAAATGGAAACATAGTAACGATCAACCAACTTTCGTTCATTGACCCTCATCTAATGGTCAACCATCCAACTTCCCTAAACAGTCCATACATGCCAGCAATTTTTGCCCTGTCGCAGGTCAATTATGTAACGACCTGCCCCATGCGTTCAACCCCGCACGAGAGGGAATCTCTCCAGTCTCCTGACTTAGATCCGATAATTGAAATGGTCATCTATTCAATATGGATATTAGAGACAGATCTCTCTACCCTTATTGAGGTCTTCGACATGTATTCCTTCTGAAGTGTTTTTCTTCCATCTAGCAAAGATCTCCTGGAAGCCATGCCTGACGTTTGTCCCTTGACATGTATTCCTTATAGAGAATTGTCCTCTTTGAAGCCATGATCAAGTAGAGGCTTTGAGCATAGTTTTGTTTCTCTATGGAAAGATCGTTAAAAAATGAAACATAGGTTTGAGCATAGTTTTGTTTCTCTATGGCAAGCTCATTAAAAAATGAAAGAAAGGTTTCAACATAATTTTTCTTCTTTGTGGCAAGCGCATTAAAAAATGAAACAAAGGTCTTGAGCATAGTTATTTTCCTATGTCAATCTCGTTAAAAAATTAAAAAATCATCTCTCATATCAAGTCGATTATTTTTACTAGATCTCGTAAATGTCAAGTCGAGTCTTTCATTATGTCTCATATTTGAACCTTCCTTTCATCTGCCCTTATCCTTTTTCTCCATCTAGTACAGAAATTGGTGACAACCTAAAAGTTGGTGAATGAAATGAAGCTTGGGGGGGAGCATGTCTCCAACATTTGATTATCATTCTGGAGTTAAGCTGCTAGCTTCACAAACTGGGGGTAGATTACCAACCATCCATGGATATCCCTCAAAACCTTTGGAAATTACATTGCACAATTGCAAGCATAGTTTAATTTTGTTTCAAACTTGTGTAAAAATGAAACGAATTTTGATCTTAGTCTTTTTTCTTTCTCAAGCTTGTAAATACATGAGAATAGGTTACCGAGCTTAATCTTTGTTATTTCTCGTTCTTGTAAATACATGAGAATGTAATCGAGCATATTTTTATCAATTTTTCGGACTCGTAAAGGTTATATGAAAAGGGAAACCATTGGAGTCTCCTTTAATTATTTTTCAGACTCTCTAAACATGAAAATATTGTCAAGTGATATTGCTTCCTTTCACACTCGTTAAAAGGTTTTAAACAGTGTCTTTCCAGTGGTATTTTATCTCTTTTTTGGCTTCGCGAGACTAAACATCATGAAAAAGGACAAACCTCGAGTCACCTTTAAGTTTTTTTCAGACTCTCTAAACATGAAAAACCACCGAGTTTTCCTTCTCTAGACTCACTAAACTACACATTGAAGGAGCCATATGTGAACGAACCTTTACTTCTTCCAATTTGTTAAATAAAGGAAGAGGAGCTTACCAAAGGTGAATTATACCAAGCATGTGTTACCCTCCTTGAGATCGTTAAATGAAAAAGAGGTATTGTTGGCACAGTGGAAGACCCAAGATTCAACGCTATAACATCACACCAACAAATCCCTAACTACTGGCCCTTCAGAAACACTTGCAAAGAAGATGAAGTCTCACCCAAGATAGAGGCAGGGGTGGTTGCAAGACTCAGATGTCTGCAACCTTAGCTAGGACACAGATCTTTGATTATAATACTTAATAAAGAACTTATGACTATTAGTTCCTCAATATGCAATCAATAATCACTTCGTTGATAAAACAGGGTTTCACAACATTCACACTGATATAACGTACTCAAGCACTTAACATCAATAGATAGGTCAAATCTAGTAGATCAAGCACTCAACACATTCATATAGATTAGATATAACATTCTTATACATCATTATTACTAAGCATAAGCGTATCTATCTAATCATCTCTAAGAACTTAGCAAAAGAAGATATAAACACATCCAGATAAGAACAAAGCAAGACAACACAATGTTTATGCGGTTCACCCCCACCCTGGGGATACATCTACCAAATCTTTTTCTTTATTATCTTCAGTCAATCGGTTACAATCACAAAGCCATCAATACCCTACTCTGCATAGGACATAAGATTTTCACAGCTCGCTAGATCCTTGTTCCTTGCATTAAAACACTCATCCTTCCACAATATGTTACAAGGACTTGTACTTATCTCTACAAGTCTCTTACAGTCATGCACAAAGCACTTACAAACTCTACTTTCACTTAGCATACATTCAGATCACATAGATGCACTATTCAACTACTTCTTACATTGCCTAGCCTTCTATTTATACATACAGAATAGGCCTAAACATGGGTAAACCCATGGGCCGACATCCCATTCCTGTTACATATTCCCAAAAACCCAAAAAGGACCCAAAAATAGGTCGAGATCCCGTGATCTTTGCTTCGTCTTGTGCTCCTCCTTCGACAGGCTGTTGAAGTCCCAAAATAGGTCAATATGACCAAGAATCTCCCAAAACTTGGTCCCCCAAAAGTCACCTGTGACTCATCTCAAGTCACTCTGGTCTAATAAGTTCTTCCTTGAATTCCTTGAGCTTGGCTCGAGCTGCTTCGACTTGCTGCTTTGATTTGGCCTCTTTCTTGGTGAACTCCTAGATCACTGCATCATTCACGGGCCCTTCTAGGCATTGTTTTGCTGTGATGACAACCTGTTATAACTCTGCTCCTCGTGTTTCAACCTCTGTGAATAATTGGCATGCCTTATCTTGCATTGGTTGAAGCCATTGAGTAACTTCCATCACTTTTCTTTGAATCATATGGATCTATTGTTGGGCGGTGCATTTCTCCTAAGATCACTTCATTCTTTCTATGGCCGACAAGGCCTTCAGCTATGCCTATAGTGTGTCTGCGTGTTATTTTTCTTCCTTGAGCTGTGACTCTAATGCCTGTAAATCTGGATTCTCGGTAAGGTTCTCATATGTTTGGGTGCTATGGTTAGTTAGCCGCTTGCACTCCAGGGTAGGAGCTTTTAGTCTGTCAACTACACTATGGGCAGTTTCTTCCATTTGGTATCTTACATCTTGAGGGGTCTCAAGCATAGTCTGGAGCTCTAATTCTGCTATGCATTGTTGGAGCTGTTGGATTACTTCTTCAAGTTGTGCCACCTGCTGTGGAACTCACTCTTCGGTATTTACTTCTAAGAATGTCATAGAGCGAAGTGCTCTATGAACCATTTCCTTTACTTCGAGTTGCTCTGTGAGCAACTGTTCCTTGCTTTGCTGCATTTGTGCTTTTTCTTCATCCCACTTCACTTGCAGAGCAAGCTTTTCCCATTCTACAATATTGTGTTGTTCTACAAGGTCTCCCTGTACTTATGCCAAAGCCTAGGTAGCCTACATTGTTTCTTCCTAAGCTTGTCGAAGGTGAGATTCAACTGTATCAGCAATGCGGTGGAGTTAAGATGGCTCATCTCCCAGTTCTGATGTTCCTTCTTTCATAGGTGCAGTGGAGACTGCGTGGATGGATTGTAGTGCCTACTGCAGTCCTTGGAGCTTGCCTTTAATCGAATGGAACACCTCCTCCTTCTTAGCTTCTTACTTCTCTTCTATCACCAAAAAAGCATCATTCGAGGCTACTATGATGAAATCCAAGTCGTCAAAGGTGAGGATGGTCTGCATTTTGGTCATGGTTGCTTTCACTTTCTTTTGGGAGGAAGGTTTCGGCAGGGAAACCTTTCTTTTCTTCAAGGTATCCTCCTCATCTTGAGGTGGTGTAACCTCACCTTTCTTGTGTTCAACTTCGACACCATCTATCTCTCTTCCATCTCCTCCTTGCTCTACTAATATGGAAGAAGTATTCGTGGATGCCTTATCTAAATCATGGACCTATTCATTCTTGTTTGTCTTTCTAGGTCCGGGTGTATCCGACACAGTTTCTGGACTGTCTAAATCGGATATCTCTGTAGGGTCAGCTGGAATGAGGAGGTCCACCGACCAGTCCTTGGTTATTTCTTCTAAGTCCTCCTCTGTCAACTTCTTCTTGCAACTTCGACATATGGGTTGCTAACATTAAATAGCTTCGATCTGCTCTCTTATTATTTAATCAAGTGTGTGATCCTTCTGGTCATGAAATCTTTTAACTCTTGTTTCTTCTAATCTAAGACTTCTTCTTCTTCATTTCGTCTAGCTCAATCTCTGTCAATCTTTTTCTTCAACAAATTTAATAATCTCAAAATCTTCCTCTATCGAAGTTCCATTGACAGTCATAAGTATCTAGGCGAGCCTTCCACATAGGTTTATCAAGTTTCCTCTGAATAACCCTATTCCTCTTAATGAGGGAGTCATAGTAGGCCTCCATATAGCTTCCCAAGTTCTCTCGGTCATGACATTCACCTATGTTTCCTCATCTAGAACATAGTCAATGTCGAAGTCTCGTATTCTTGCTTTGATGCATTCTTTTTCTTTGAAGATCTCTGATAATCTGACATGTTGGTGGTCATTCAAGGTTTCTTTTATTTGTAGCAATGCTTGCTCAGATCCTTTCTGGTATTCTACCATAATCTCAGCTTCTGTATTTTTTGTAGGGTTTTCTTGATTTAGATTCATTCTTTCAAGCTTGGCAATCATTCTAGGGCAATCCAATACTTCATGGTCTAGAGATTTGCAATAGAGGAAACTACGTCTTCCACCAGGGCATTCCTTAGCCAAATGTCTCGATCTTCTGCAACTGTAATAGAGGGTTAATCCTCTCTTTATTTTAAATGATCCCTAGCCTCTTCTGTACTACGCACTAGGATCACGGTAGCTAACCTGCAAAAAATTCTTTCTAGGATCCTGCATCCATTTGTTAGTCCAAACATTCTTTCTACGCATAGTTATAACATATATTTCACTATTCTTATCAGATCTACTCATATCAAATCTTCTTTCATCTATTAATACCCTAGTTTTCAAACTAGGACAGACTTTATTAAACATACCTAGATCCATACTCTAGAAATGAAAATTTCCACTTATCTTACTTCTACAGAGCACAAAACTTCCATATCTAAAACTTTTAACTATTATTACCTTTATCAGAGCATAGAGCTTTCACATATTACTTCTTTTAATTAGACATTCTCACTTTTGCCTTTCTTAGAGCATAAATCTTCCAAATCTTGCTTCTTTCCTTCAAATCCGACCTCTTTTCTTCATATCGGGCTTCTTTCTTTTAGCACAAAGCTTTATAAATCAAGTATAATACTGCGCACTAGGGCACAGATATACGCATAGAGATTTCACAATATTAGGTTGAATCTTTGCACAAAGATTCTTCTTTCTCAGTTCCCAACAATCATAGCTTCAAGTCCCAGCAACAGAACCATTTGTTGGCACAGGGGCAGACCCAGGATTCAACACTATAACAATGCACCAACAAATCCCTAACTACCGGCCATTTCGGCAACACCTATGAAGAAGATGAAGTCTCATCTGAGGTAGAGGTAGGGGTGGTTGCAAGACTCATGTGTCTGCAACCTTAGCTAGGACACAAATCTATGATTATAATACTTAATAAAGCACTTAGCACTGTCAGTTTCTCAATATACAATCAATAATCACTTCGTTGATAAAACATGGCTTCACAACATTCACACGGATATAACGTACTCAAGCACTTAGCATCAATATATAGGTCATATCTAGCAGATCAAGTACTCAACACATTCATATAGATCAGATCTAACATTCTTATACATCATTAAAACTAAGCATAATTGTATCTATCTAATCATCTCTAAGCACTTAGAAAAAGAATATATAAACACATCTAGACAAGCACAAAGCAAGACAACACAGTGTTTACATGGTTCACACCCACCCTAGGGCTATGTCCACCAAATCTTCTTCTTTATTATCTTCAATCATTTGGTTACAAGCACAGAGCCATCAAAACCCTACTTCGCATAGGACATAAGATCTGCACAACTCGCTAGATCCTTCTTCCTTGCATTACAATACTAAACATTCCACAATCTGTTACAAGGACCTGTACTTAGCTCTGCAAGTCTCTTATAGTCATGCACAAAGCACTTACAGATTCTACTTGCACTTAGCATACATTCACATCACATCGATGCACTATTCGACTACTTCTTGCATTGCCTAGCCTTCTATTTATACATACAGAATAGGCCTAAACATGGGTAAACCCATGGGCTGACATCCCATTCCCATTACATATTCCCAAAAACATCAAGGCCCTCCTTTGACGAGTCTTTTACTATCAACTTCAACACATCATTCGATAATTAGACTTAGAAAACAGTTAATAAATTGGGACCTGCATGCCTTAATGGTAGGCCTCTTCACCTCTAACAGTAGGTTTACATCATTGACCTCTGATCGGATGATTCCGTGAATTTTCGACTTCAGCTCATTTATTCACATTCGTTGGAATGTACTAGGTTACCTCAGGAGTCATTGACATCATTGGTGATTTCCCTTTCACTTGTTAATGATTTAACTCAATGATCAATAATCAAGTGGTTTCTACCATGTCAGACATCAAAACATCTATTCACATGGCTAGATTCATACCACATCGGGATTGGGACGAAGACCCTGGGTTGAGCGTTCAGTCTGATACCTTCTATTCCCAGGCTATGAAAGGAGATCATTTGAGCATGCTGATATATATACTTTCACATAGATCCAAATTTTATTGGTCTGTGGCTATGTTTTATCATCTCATAGCTCCACTGCGTATTTTTTGTTGCTACGACCAGTTCATGTCATGGAGGTATGGATCCACATTGTATCTCTTGTGGCCATATCCTTAATCAATATTTTTCATGGATCCACAGTGTATTGGTCAGAGACCATGCTTTGATTCATCTTGTATTCCGATCATAGGAATGTCTACCTCGAAAATGAAACATGTATTAATATTGTTTGATGGTTGTTTGCAGTTTCTTCCAGTTTCTCCAACTCCACTCCCTTGCATTGAAGAATTATAAATTGTTTTGACCATTAGTTTCTCTTCTAACCTCACACTTTAGGGGGAAATATGTTACACACCGAAATTCCATACCTAGGTACCTCGCCCTAAGTGTCACAAGTATCATGAAAGTGTCACATACATTGACACCATGAAAGAACATTTGTCGCAATCCCTAGTCAATGTGGAAGATAAATATATTATATGAATTTCAAAATACTATGTGCACATGAATTAATTATTAATATTCATGAAAAGGAAATTAATTTAGTGTGAGAATACACCTCACATTTGGTTTCCTATTTTTAAGGGGAGGTTGAGGATCTCATGGATGGTTGAAATATTTCCTCCTTAAAACCCTTGAGATATATTTCCTCCCTAAAATCCTTAAGAGATATTTTCTCCCTAAATATCTTGGACATACCATTTTAGAGGATCCGATGAGTGATCCTCTCCATGGTGGTTAATCCTCCAAATTCTATATAATGAAGGCTTTCCATGGAGAAGAAAGGAATATTTGAGGTATCAAACTTATGATCTTGGGAGAAAGATTTTGGATATCAAACCTATGATCTTGGGAGCATTATACAAGGGTTGGATGATGAGAACATGGAGAGGTTGTTGCAACTGCATATATAGATTGCAAGTGTCTTTTTAATGTTCTCATTTAATATATGTTTGGCCTATTTCCTTCTAGTTTATGTATCTTTACATATGCTTTTCTATTGTATATGAATTTGTTTAATATAGTATGATAGAGTAGGAGTTTCCTCATGTCTATTTTTTTTTTTCCTGTGGTTTGCAGGTATCAAGTTGTGCAAACGAGTTTGGAGATCAAGCTCAAATTGGAGCAGTGAGGAAAAACACCAAAAATAGGTGCAATCACTTTTTCTCCTTCTTTATTTTAAACTAGTCAATCAAATCTCAAAGGTATGTTAGTGTCCATTTGCATCTTTCTGTCTCAGTATTAGGGGTCTAGAATCTGAGGGAATATCTACCAGTCCATTGGGGGATTTTTTTGTAACAACAGTGTGTAGACCTAGGGGTAAACATGAATTCACCAAAAAAACCCTCAGATACCAGTCCTTTCGACATCAGACACAAGTAGGTGAAGTCTCACCCAAGGTATCTATGAGAACTATAGGAACCAAGCTTCTGTAATTATGAAGGGATGGGAAGCATTTCTCATAACCATTATACTTAGCATTAGTTTATCATACCTTATATCACATATGAAAAAACACAAGAACATGTAATAGATTCAAATTAAGAGAGATATATCATATGCGCGCCATAAACGAAAAAAACAAACACATCATGACACGAAGACACCATATTTGATGTGGTTCACCCAAGATGGGATATTTCCACAATGGGGGCCTATTGGGAAAATATTTTGGGAACTTCACAACATACACAAAATAAGGAAAAACAATTGGTGCATTTTAGGACCAATGTGCACAAAAGGAGGAAGATTGTGGGAAGTCGTTAGGAATTTTGGGTCCATTGACAAGGGATAAGCCTTATTGTAATTGTATAAATATGTAATTCTTTTGGGATAGAGAGTAGGAAGAGTAAGAATCAAGTATTCATAGAATAAGAGAGTAGTGAAAGAGTAAGAAGTAGTGAATGCATGAGATGAAATGTATGCGACAGAGATAGATAGAGAGATAGGAGAATGACAAAGGCATAATGTATGAGCACAATGTGCATATTTTGTAATGAATGAATCTGAATAATATAATAAGAATTCATTTGATGTGGATGTATCCCATCTTGGGTGAACCACATAAATATGGTGTCTTTGTGTCATGATGTGTTTGGTGTTCTATTTATTGCGCACATATTATATATGTCTGTTAATTTGAATCTATTACATCTTCTTATGTTTTTTCACACATGATATAAGGTATGATGAACTAATGTTAAGTATAATTGTTATGAGGACCACTTCCCATCCCTTCATTCTTGCAGAAAACTGGTTCCTACAGATCCCATACATACCTCAAGTGAGACTTCACCTGCTTTCGAGTGATGTTGAAAGGGCTGATATCTGACAATTTTGTTGGTGAATTCATGTTGAACACTATTTCTTCCCACTTCATGCCAACATGCATCAAGGTTGTCTTATCTCTTCTTACCTCTTTCTTTTAGTTGTTAATGGTATTAAAAATTTATTATCTAATGAAAAACATTACCATTGTTTTCAAGATCTACTTGTGGGGAGAAATGAAAGACTAACCCATCTTCTCTTTGTAGATGGTGTACTTACATTTTGTCTCTACGTGGGTTTCAATGGAAAAATCCTCAAGGAGATTTTGAATAGTTTATGTGATTACACAAGCATGATCATAAATTCCACTAAGTCAACAATCTACCTTTTAGGGTTAGAGGTGGATCAATAGTTAGTGATGAAAAATATGTTCAATTTCCCATCATGTGTATTGGAGCAAGGGTTTAAATATCTTGGTTACGTCCTAAATCCTAACAACTATGGCATTGATATTGTCTTTGGATGTTGAATAGGATTGAAAAATGAATAAACTTATGGTGTGACAAGTGTATTTTGTGGGGGGGTCAATTTTTCCTTATCAAGTCATTCATATAAGAATCCTAGTCTATTGGCACATGATGGATAAGATCCCAAATTTTTTTTTCTCAAGTATTGGGAAACTATATTTTTAACTACTTGTGGAAGGGGAGTGTGAAGTATCTGGGATCTTACCTAGTCCATTGGATGTTTAAGAAGGAAATAGCCCATCTTTGGTGAACCACGTTAAATATGGTGTCTCCATGTCATGCTGTGTTTATTTTTCTATTTATTGCACGCATATGATATATGCCGGTTAAGTTGAATCTATTACATGTTATTATGTTTTTGTGCACATTATATAAGGTACGATGAACTAATGCTAGGTATAATGTTTATGAGGAAAAATTATCATCCCTTCACCATTGTGGAATCCTGGTTCTTGTAGTCCCCATAGATACCTCGAGTGAGACTTCAGTTGCTTGTGGGTGATGCCTAAAGGGCCAGTATCTGAGGGTTTTGTTGGTGAATTCATGTTGAACCCTGGGTCTACCCACTGCACACCAAAAAATGGTTTCATTGTTGGGACCAATATTTTTCAACTGAGGGGAATGTGGAGGCTGACTAAGGAAGATATCAGATAGTGGTTAGAGGAAAAGAAGCATGAGTTTACCAAAGATCATAATAAGAACCCACGAATCAACTCAGAGAAGTGGTTACAGATGTATGTATTTACAGACTTACATGATATTTTCTTTGTTGATTTCTCGATAGTTTTGGCTCAATGGTTACAGAGGTTAGATGAAAATAATGGAACATTCCAAACTATTTTTCTGGGGAATTGGACCCATGAGTTGATTTGGAAAGTTAATACCATAAGTAATCAGATCTTCCATGCAATTGATTTCTGGATAGATAGTGTATTAGGGGGTTATATTACTAAATTTTCTATAGATTGTACCTAGTCATATAGTGTCGTTGAAAGGGAATTATTTACAATTTCATGCCAAATATATTTGAAATCATTGTCTAGATGGATCAGAATGATACTTTGTGATAAGGGGCTTATGAATATGGAATCTGATCACCCTAGTAGCTAGGTGCCCTCACGAACATAGGGGGACTAGGGACTGCCCATGGGATGGTCTGAGTGTATGAAGAAGAGGGATGCAGGAAAGGTGAACAAATATGGAATGGATGGACTAAGAATGCCGAGAGAAGAAGAAGGTGTTATGGAAGAAGAGATTGGAGTGTTGTGTAGTGGAAAATGGTTTTGGTACAATAGGAAAAGGATTGTGGCTGATAGAGAAGTGAAACATAGTGAGGTTGAGGAAAGAGACATAGACGTGGTACTCTAGATAAAAGGAATACCACACACAAAGGAAAAGGAAAAATACCATCAACTTAGTTCAGCAGAAGGAGATCCAATACATCCCACTCATGACAAAATCTGTGTTGAACCTACAACCCTATGTGTGTCTTTGAGATCTGAAACTTTGTTGCAAACACTTTTATTTAGTGACGTAAATCTAGCAGTAAAAGTAGTCAGAGTAGTGGAAGTAGTACACCAACCCAAAACCAGTTAGTGACACTGAAGAAGAATATTCTGTAGTACACAATGGTGGGGGTAGACCCCACTTTTATAATGTCGATATTTCATAGAGCAGGGAAAGAAGATCTAGAAGAACACTTATTTTTCTGTGAAGCAGTATGGACCGTGAAGAATGTCTATGATGATGATGAAAAAATAGTGCAGTTAGCAAAGACATTCAGAGACCATGTGTTACTCTAGTATATGAAGTATCAGTCCGTTGCTCATGTAGGACAAAATAGAATGTTGGTAGACATCAGGCAAGCTGCATTAAAAGAGTTCCAGAAACCAAAGTCTGAGTCGTAGTAAATTACAGAACTAAATAGATAAAGTAGTTGTAGAATGAATCAGTATGGTATTTTGATCGGAGCTTCAATAGATGTATGGATCGATTGACCTTCCAAATTCCAAATGAGAAGCATAAGGAATGGTTCACTTTAATATCATTACTACATATATGATACCCATTGACACAATAGAAGATTACATTACGATCAAAAGCACTAGAGATCACCATGAATTTGGAAGCATCCCTTGTAGGAGAAAATGGTGCAGGGATGGATCAGGTTTAGTTGTAGTTAACAACATTAAAAATTCAGTTACAGGAACTTGATAAATGGAAGGAAAATCATGAAGAATTTTGGTGTAGTACATGCAAAAAGGAAGGTCATCATAAGAACTGTTCGACAACACGGATATTCCAACAAAGTACGAACACCTTCAGTAACCACTCACACAACTAGATCAAATATCAACACACCAATGTTTTGGTGTGGTAAAACCCCTACGAGGAAACATCCACGGCCCCAACCAACACGACCACTTGGAACCCCTACGAGGAAACATCCATGGCCCCAGCCAACACAACCACTTGGAGAAGTTTATTAATGAAAAAGAAAAATATTACAAAGAGATTTTACAAGACATTTTCTCACAATAGATCATCGTCAAATGACCCTCCATTCTATTTAAATAGAGATCATGGACCAATCGAATGCTAAGCCATGGATCAATGGCCATTACGATCAAGGAGAATAAGAATCGTCAGATCACTCTATGTCGGGAATATATCGTGACCGTCGGATTTCCTAACTACAGATGCATACTAAAGAAACACAATAATAAAAACACTTTTACCTAATGACAAATTAGACCAAGTAGATCTTAACTAACTCCTAAGTGTCTAAATATCCTAACAAGAATGAGTGTCCAACCTTTAAAGAATATATGGCTACAAGAGCCTTGAATACATTGGCCCCAGGAAGAGCAGTATGGTGTGAGATATGCCTAATGGTGGGTCATCACCTGATTACTTGTCCTTTGATGTAGAAGTATCAGAGCACTACCAAAAGTATATTTTGTAATTTTTGTAAGTCTGTGGGACATGAAGAAAATAATTGTCGTGCACTTGATCTCATGAGAGAACTCACCACAGATGCATACAAAGTTCAAGGGTAAGACAGATTAGAAATATGAGTACCACAATATAATACTCTGATGGGATAAAATCAACGAGGAAGAGGAGGATTCATAGGTCGGGAAAGAGGAGTATTCGACAGAGGAAGAGGATATATTATTTGTTATTATTGTAACCATTATGGGAATTTGGTGTGATATTTTATGAATCCTTATACGATGTGCACACACTATAGACAGTCAGATCATGCAATGGAATATTGTCTGTAGTTGATAAAAAAGTGGTAGGAAAAGAGGAACCAAAATGTTCAGATGATAGGAGTGGAAGAGAGAAATGATCGACTAAGGGTAGCAGAAGTTACGTGTAGAGGAGAAAGAACAAGAGCTAATGCGACAGAACAAGAAATTTGAATTGACCAGTGGGTCAGGAAAGCAGTAGAACCTTCTCTGAAACTTGATTCTTTGAAGGAGAGACACATATAAGAAAGAAATAAAGGAGCTACTAGAAACAGAATGGGTAGAATCAACTTTTCAACCTGTGTATGACATGCCTCCATGCTATGACCACTCGATGATAGAAAGGACAGTTGAGAAGGTAAGTACTCTGAAAAGTTTCAAATATTTGTTTATAACTAATGAAGGATGAAAATGCATTGAACTTCCTACATGGGATGATCGACCAATGCATGCAATATAAATAAGCACATGTTGAACAATGAGCAGTTAACCATGTACAAGGATATAATAGACAATTGGCAGCAATGCAAAAGGAGTCACTATGAATTTTGAAACCTTGGAAACAATCTGTTATGCTACACATTATCCTATGACTATGAATTTTGGTTGCATTGATTGGCAAGTTGATTGGTTGTAGCATGGACTTTCTTAGTCAATTCCTTCAACTAAAGAAACTTTGGTAAAAGTAGAAAATCATAGGTGAAATTTCCATATACACCACATATAGAGAAAGATTTATTGGTTTGAAGCTAAGAGTTCCTCCCCTACTTAGGTTGGGGATTATTTCTTTAGCCTTGGTTTGTGGCATTCTAGTTTCCCCCATTGTTGTTATTAGGTTGTTGGTTTTGGTTCCCTTGATTCCCTTGGTTTTGGTGTTGGTCATTTTGTTTCCCCTTCCCCTTATTCTTCTTCTTCTTGTTGTTATTTTGATTTGGGGGGTGTATTTTATTGAGAATACACATGTTCTTGGAGAGGAGGTGCAGGTTGGAAAACATTAGTGGGGGGTTGGGATACCATCACTGGAAGAACTGAAGCTATTGGCAGAGGGCCATGGAAAGGATAGTATGGATTCATGGCTACCCCACCACAAGAGAAACTAGTACAAGCATAACAATTCATATTTTGGTGTGAGGGGAAACCTGAATATGAGGTTCTAACATCAAATTAAGATGAATGACAAGAAAAATCATATGGGGGGTTAAGATAAATGTAAGGCATCGAGGGACACCCTATAGGGGATTGAGGTAATAAGTAATAACCCCACCATATGAGGTACCATACCCACTATATCCAAGGGGATTAGGATATGTATTATTACATGACATATACCCTATAACACAATTGATTGCATGGGATACCCCCAATGCATACATTTCACCTGAGAAAGAGTGAGGGGATTTGGGAAGAACGGTGTACAAATACCATAATCGGGAATAGAAAATGTCATAATGATGTGATTTTTTAATGGCTTCCTCCTCATTCTTCATCATGGACATGGCCACATCCTTGATGATGGGAGGAAGTAATGACCTCAAAAACTAGTCCATGAAGAACCTATCATTAATCTTAGCTTTACACAAACCATGTTATCTACACCATTCATGGATGTGATCCATGATATAGGTGGTTGCACTCTAACAGAAATTAGTGAGGATATCAATTCTTGCATCGTAGTGAGATGGAACCATTCATGGATGTGATCCATGATATGGTTGGTTGTACTCTAATGGAAATATTTGAGAATATCAATTCATATAGTATGGTGAACTGGAAGTTGAAAGAAGTTTAAGAGCACATTAGCTATGGACTCAAAGATGGCATGGTGTTGGATATGTAGTTTGGATAAGTTTTGGGATATGCACTAGAAGAAGTCAAAGCATAAAATGAAGTTGTAATATGGAACATAGGGCATGCAATGAGAGCCGAATTTAAGAAGCCAAATCACGTGACAAAAGGATGTGTGACAGAGCAGAGTGCAAAAGGCAGAAAACAATTATAGAATGTTGGGTTTTTTGGAACATTTTTGTCCACTTTTGTAACAGTCTTAGCCCCATTTTTATGTATAAATATGCAAATGGTTTTTGGGTAGAGAGGTTCTGAATAGAAAGGGTATGGTTTTCAACATATGATAAGTTCTTAGTGCTTTTTGGGTAAGTGATTCAAGCGAAGGAGAAGTATGAGGTATTATTGAGGAGTGAAGTTCGCACTGCAGCGAAACAACTAGGTAGGTTTGGGTAATGTTATTTTTGCATATTTTTTAGCATAGTGTGCTGATTTAAGGGAATTATCAATGACTAATAAAAGAAGCCAGTCATTGTGGACGTATCCCAAGTTGGGTGAACCACGTTAAACTTGTGTGTTATGATGTGTTGTTTTTGCAATTTATGATGTTAATGTTATGGTACAATGATGATATATGTTTAATGTATGGTTCATATATGATTTTATAAAGTTGTGCATAGAATATTTTTAATGTTAAGTAACTGTTAAGTAATGGGAACTACACACATCAGTGAATGGTAGAAAGAACATGAAGAATGTCTCACCTAGTACACAGTGATGTCGTTTGGGTTGAATAATGCACCTGTTGTGTTTTCTAGAGTAGTTTTTGCGGCCTTTAAGGAGTTTATTCATAGGTTTCTTGAAGTGTACTTGTTTCTTAATTGGGTTGGTTTTCATTGATTTCAACCCTTGAAGAAAGTCCGGTAGAAAATTTCGGTAGCACAAAGGTTTGGGTAATGTACCCAAGTGTTTTTTTATGTATAATGGTATGAGTTTTGATATATTTGCAGGTAAGACTATTCTATATGGATAATACATGTCATGCTATTTCTAGGGGTATGTGGAACATCACATAACTCCTCACGGTTTGAGAGTTATGGCCTTATGAAGTT